>LAPY01000003.1:242162-258238 GCA_000970635.1 Eragrostis tef
CCTGAATCCAGTTCAAATGGATGCGCCATAGAGACGAGGAGCTCCAGGCGAAGGGGATTGAAGTGATCCTCACCGGGGAAGAAGAATCGACGGGCGAAGTGGGGCTTGCCCCGGCCGTCGTGCTTGATGGAGAACGGATTCAATCTCTAATTTCCGCTCGAATGGAAGGGAAAGGCATCCAATTAAAACTGTAGTATGGCATGGCGGGTCTGGTTGAAGCTCTGGTCAACCGGAAAAGGGCTATATCGGCGGCGCGAGCTCAAACTTTAGATGGTCGGCCCGGAAGGGGCTGTAGGCGGCGAGCAGGCCGGAGAAGAAAGGATTTTTAGAAAGGCTGTTGGGTTTCATAGTGTTTTTTCTAGCTATTTTGTTTTAGCTAATAGCTAAATCAGGATTTTGACTATTCATTTTTACAGTCTCTTGGAGTTGCTCTAACTACTGAGAAGCAGAGTGATTTCAACGGATAAGGTGTACTGCAGGAAGCGGCGATGGACAGGTGAAGAGCAGCGTGCACGCTTGGGAGTTGAGTTTGCTTCAGAGCCGTGCGAAAAGTATGTCCCTCGTCTACGTGTTTCACTTCTTTCAAACAAAGTCAAAATGAAAGGCGTCCGCAAGTGGACTTACTCCCGCCTTTTACTTTTCATTTAATTTTAAAGCCACACTATTCTTACATCTCAAAGATACAGCATTGTTTGGAAGGCTAACTATTTTGTGAAAATTTACTGCCTTGTTGGACTGCGGAGATCTTATCGAAACTTGTGCTTTTCGGTGAAATTCATGTGAAACGAATATGATCCGTATATAACATTGTAAACCGTTGGGATGGTGTCAGAAGTTGTCCAGCTCCAACTGGAATTGGAGATTGCTATAACATTCTCGGCAAAAACTTTGTGTTTCTCGTGTCAATTTTTTGAGTGAAACTCCTCTATTCCAAAGGAGCTGATAATTATTTGGCCATTCATGCACCCAAATTTGTGGGACAAGGGTAGTGAAAGATCGGGTACCCATCAAGTTCAACAATTATATTGGTCTGACCAAATACTCTAAAAAATGGTAATTATGTACCCGCCAAAAAAAACCTCGTAATTATGTACATTTTGATTTGATGACCAGGTCATTGTTTGCTGTATCTGTGCCCCCTTACGCCCTCCTCACGAGTCATGAACATTTCAATTTCAAATTGATGCACTGAATCTCTGCCATTTAAATTATTGTTAACAGCAGTTGCATTAAGTCTACGTCATTTTACTTTCTTCCTATTATGTTTTGTTGGGACCAATGAGAGAGCAACAAGTCATCAGCAAAAGGATTAATGAATAGCAGTGGATGACTGGTGAGGAGGAAAGATGCCTTTTGCCACTCTAGTTCTCCGGTGTAGGGTGAGGAAAATCGGCAGGCAAGTGTCTACCTGTTCTCTTGCTGCATCACCATCGCAATTCATTCGATCTTTTTTTCTCGAAAGGAGAAAGACGCGACGTGGCACAACTCACACTCTAGCGGCAAGATATATTTCTGTCTACCTTCCGTTGATTTGGGTCACAAATTCAGGAAGGTATAGAGATGCTTATCTTTTAGGAAGGGAAACTTCTAGGATTTTCTGCCTGGATTTTCTGAGGAGAACTGAACCGGTCATGTAGACTCGGGCTTTCTGATAGTCTTTGAGCGCATTATGGAGTAGGTAGTTACAGATAAATAAAACTATACAGCTAATAAATTGATATTTTTTGAAAATTTTATATAAGGCATGTAAATAACATGGTTCAAATCAACCAAACTTTGTCATAAAATGGCCGAAACCATAGCTTACCATCTCTCTGTCCGCTTTGGAACCAAGGGAGGTACTTAACTGATAAGAGAATAAAGTCAAAAGATAGAGCAATGGATAAAGATTTGTATCATCAAAGGAGGATATTGATGTTTGAGTTAATAGTTTAATATCTGAATCTGAGCTACGGGGTTAAAATAGATCTACAGTTCTGTCCTTACTAAACAATGCTGTTGAGTGTTAACAATTTTCTAGAGGCGTTGTAGTTAGTTTCCTTTAATTTTAGTTTTTTTTAATTATGCATACAGGTACTCAGTTTCCTCCTTGTATTGCACAAGTTTCTGCAGTGCGGACAGTCTGATAACGCAATTTAACAACCATGGCGAAAATGACATTGCAAAATGGGATAGTGGGATACTGGATTGAACAAAGGCAAAATAGGGTATAAAAAGGCAAGCCACTCTTTTAGGCCTAGCCCAGCCCAAAAGGTGTATGCTAGAAATAGTTAGCCCATGAAAAGCTTTCGAAGTACCAGCCCTTTGTTTTCAGAATACAACACAAAGCTTATCCATGATCTTCTCAATTGCTAGCGTCCAAGAATTCCGCTATTGATTTGCAACCTTCCACGATTATATCCTTTTTCTGTTAGCATATTCACGTGATAATCACCATCTTATTCTCTAATCAATCTTCACATATGTTAGTAGGAAAATTCTCTCCAGCTTTAATGGGGCATGCTAGGTCGAGCACGTCACTTTCACATTCTAGTTGCTAACTCCATAGCAACCTAATCCATTTAGGAGCTGCTTTGAAAAAATCACACCAAAAGTCCAATGCATGGTCTCCGATTGTCAAGTTTTAAGTAGTTTGATGTGAAAGTATACCTACCTAAGATGCTGCTGTGTACTGGTATAACTCAGAGTTATTAGAAAACATTTCAGAGGGAAAAAAAATATAGAGCATAATTGGGTCAACTGAAATGAATGCAAAATCCTGTTTATACACATGTGTCATGTAATAAAAATCATGTATGCCAAATCTGCAGCAAGTATTCAAATCATACCAGTTCGTAACAAAATTTTCTTGCCGTAACAACAGGGCTTGTTGTTACGGCGAATACGAATCAACTAGGGAACCTACACTGCGTAAATTTTCGGTGGTAGAATGGTTGCATAACACAGTCACAACAATGAGCAAAGAAACAAGAAGAGCCTTCACTGGAGCAATCCTATACACTTGGTGGAATATATGAAAAGAGAGGAACCGGCGCCTGTTTGAAGGGAAAATTAAAACGGTGCTGCATGTAGCGCTGCAAGCCAAGGAGGAGATTAACATGTAGTTCCGAGCCCATGGGGCACGTGATGCGCCGGAGCAGAACCAGGGAGCGATCGAGTTGCCAGGACAGGTGCCTTGATGATCTTTTGGGTTGAGCTGAAGTTGAGCTAGCCCATCAGTAGTTCCTCTGTTTTTCTATCTTCTCCCTAGAACTCTTTTGGCCAGTGCGTTGGCTGCCTTTTAATCAATTTGTCTCTAAACAACTATGCTTCGCCAAGTTAGCTGCTGCTAACAAGGCTACACTATAAAACTTTTTTTTTATTCTGCTCTCTTCTTAATGCAAGGGCAGAGCACCTGCTGTTTCACGTCAAAAAAAAAACACTACGTAAATTTCATATACCAACGAAATGTCAGGGGAACAGCAGTCTAGTGACATAAAAACGCACCAAATTTCTCCCCCAACATACCAACTGCAGCTGACAAATTAAACGAAGCTATACTGATCAGGACCAGCTGAAAAATTCAAACCAGTGGAACTCAGCTATGCCTGACAGTTGAAAATTTGAAATACTCTTCAAAGTTCAAACTTTGAGGACTGCTTGCCAGTATGAAAGCACGTTACATTTTAACCGGCAGTCTAATTGTTTTATTAAGTAAATAAAAGAACAACTTTTTGCCGGACTAAAGCCGTGTTTTGAATTCTTGATCGAGTCGACGAGCGGGATGCCGGCCCTGAGCGGCCGGTGATGAACAGCTGCTGACCTGTCATGTCGGCCCGGGCCTCCTCCTTCTCCTTCCTTCTTGCTTCTTGTAATTGTCATAAATTATAAACTTTGCATATATTGAATTAAAATTATATCATGTCAATAGTTTCCTGATTGGATTGTTTGTTACGCTGGCATCTGAAGATTCCGTGATGCATATACATCGACGTGATGGTTAGTGTAGTATAATGAGAAGTCGCTGAACTCTGTCGGACGACGTATCATTCAGGTATAAAAATGAATAATTCAACACTACTGGATCGTATTCGTACCTGATGGAGATGTTCGCGTGACAGTAGAGACGGAACGGCACGCATGCTACTCATTTTAACATGTATAGACTACGGAGGCTGCATATAATAAAAGTACAGAAAATTGGGCATCTACCATGCTACACTAGCTTGTTCTGTTGAGTAAAAAGGGAAAGGTATTTGGCACTTTGACATAGTGCTATATGCTTCCTAAAAAATGCCACGCTGGCTCATTTAGATAATTATGGATATTGGCTACCGATTTGGACCCCAATCTCAGAACAAAATAAAAAAGCTGTCCAACTAAGTACATGAAGACTTTTTCGAGACAGCCATGATCACCAGGCATCAATAAGTAGATGCACTCGCAGAACAGCTTTACAATAGAAAGAAAAAATAGATTGCAAGGCACAATAAAATATGGCAAAAGGCGGAGCTAAAAGTTGTTGCAAGATTTTTCTTGATGATTTTTGTGATGAGTCTGGTGACTGGCTACCTATTAAACTAGTGTTTGCTAGCTAAGCTACAATGCTGTGCTTTTTTCTATCTCATAGATTTGTTTTGTTGTCTGCGGGCAGGAAGAGGCGGAGTGGGTTCCATGCCCCGACCAAGACAGCCTGTGCCCAATCATTTGTTCAGTTCAAACCCCTGAATTATGTGTCCTCAAAATGTTCTCAACCCATCATTGAAGAACAAAACTACTACTCATGTAAATTTCGGATTTTCTCACAAAATATATTGGAATACAAATCGGTGAGCATGAACAAAGTGGTTATGAACCTAATTACGATGTTAACATGTCATACAAGTGTCATCAATGTGATAACGATGCTGACCAGAGCATCTTATGGATGCACCATAATGACGAAAACATAAAAGACATTGTCAAAACAATGGGCAACATGTCCTTCCACTCGAAGAAAGAAATAATGAAATCATAAATCAATCAAATGGTACAGTACTAACTAGTTCCCTAATGTTGGTCAGTTGCAGGGAAGGGCTGTATTTTCTTTATGCTTGATCCCATATATACTTACCAAAGAAATACTATTTAGTTAATCTACATGATGTTAGGATATGGAATTTGTTCTGCACGGTTGTGTAACTGTAAATAAAGTTAAGACGTTGTAGAAAAGTTTGCCCGAGCTGAAAATTCACCTCTTGCGTATCTTCCTCTTCCCTGAAATTTACAAACATTCTTTAAAGAAAAATAAAGGTACCATGGTGGGGATGGCAATGGCGCCGCTGGACCGGAACCTTTCAACGGTCAAACAGACAGGATAATAATATCAGTAAAAATGCAATCTTTATTGTCTAATTTTTTTGCTTTCCTTCAATTTTCTTGTGCGTTATAACTTGTCTTTCCCTTCCCTTCTCCTTCCATTCCTCCCCCCTCTCTTCTTCAATCCTCCCTGCACCGGAGTTGGAGGGAGAGGGGAGAAGCTCTCGCCACGCGCCGATCCGCCCGCCTGCCGATTTGGTAATCTTCTGCATCCTTCCTCCCTGTGCGCTCGTTTCTAGCATCATTTCTTGGATCCAGCAATTGGGTGTGACGAGCGTGCGATTCCGTCGCGGCTCGTGAGATGGAGAGCGGTCCCATGGGCTGGCGAGCGTTTTGGTGGTGTGATCGGTTCGATTTCGGGAGGAGGAGACGCGAAAGGTGGTTGCTGTAATCATATTCCATGCAATTTTGGGAGCAGGGGAAATGAAATGTTCCCATATTTGTGTCTTCCTTGAGAATTTGCCTTCTTTCATGGATGAACGGGGTGACGAGGAATGGATTAGTAGGGAAATGTACAAGTTGACGCAGATGTTTTGGTGATCTGGATGGAGAATGTCCCCATTTACTGTCGCATTTTGGCTTCGTTTTGATCAGGGGTGCTTGAATCATATTGCATGTTTATAGAAGCTTTGAAAGCTGTTCGCTGCGATTGACTCTCCTGGGATGTCTTCATGGCTGAACAGAGCTGAAATATTCTTGGGAAGTGGATAATCTATACGTATAGCGTTTCTGATTGCTTGTGTGCCTGTCTGAGGTTGTCGAATTGAATTGAGCTGCGGGAAACGGAGTCCCAATTTTGAAGAGATTGGGTTTCCCGCAGTTGAACCATGCCAACGTAAAGCCTAGCAGTATAATTTTTCTGCAAGTGAATGTGCTTCCAACAAACTTTTTTTTTCCTGATACAATCTTTTTTGAGCTGAGCGGTGTACTCATTCATTTTTTGACTTGCCTCAATCGTATTCCTTTTGCAGGTGAATCAAATATACACATCTATAGGGAACCCCTTCAAACAGGAGTTTGTACAGCGTATTAGATCATTCTGTCACAGTATGGCCTCGGCAGGCGTGGTGCGCCCTTCTGTGGGATTTCATAATGACACAAGTTCTAGTAGTGATGCGGATCGACTCCGGAACGAGATGGGTAATATGAACATAAGGGATGATAAGGTAATCTTGATCTCCCTAGAGGGTTTTATGGTTCATCACTTTTGCCTTCTTGTGGGTGATCACTCATTCATGGTCTTGGTTTGTCTACAAGCAGGACATCGAAGATATAGTAGTCAATGGCAATGGAACAGAGCCTGGTCATATTATAGTGACAAACATTGATGGGAGAAATGGGCAGGCAAAACAGGTACTTTGTAAACCTATGTAACCTTTGTGTCTAGTTACTGCTGCCCCATGACACTTTAAGTTTTGTATACTGAATTTCTGAGTTATATGTGTGCACTGCAGACCATTAGTTACATGGCCGAGCGTGTGGTAGGGCATGGGTCCTTCGGAACTGTTTTCCAGGTTTGTTGCTGGATGAATCGATATTATCAGCATAGGTTGGTATTTCATTTGTGGTAGTGACTGATGGCTCCTTTTCATTTTCTTGTAACAATGTGTAGGCCAAGTGTCTGGAGACTGGCGAGACTGTAGCTATCAAAAAGGTCCTTCAGGACAAGAGATATAAGAACCGTGAGCTGCAAACAATGCGAGTGCTTGACCACCCAAATGTCGTGTCTCTAAAGCACTGTTTCTTCTCAAAGACTGAGAAGGAGGAGCTTTATCTCAATCTGGTGCTTGAGTATGTGCCGGAGACTGCTCACCGTGTCATTAAACATTATAACAAGATGAACCAACGCATGCCGTTGATATATGCAAAACTTTACATGTATCAGGTAAAGGTTACTTCAATTCATTACATCTTAAATGTGAAAGCATGATGGTTTTTACCTGGAAATTTTGCTATTGACAGATTTGTAGAGCTCTTGCATACATTCATAACTGCATTGGAGTGTGCCACAGGGACATTAAGCCTCAAAATCTTCTGGTATACCTAGAGTAATCTTCTATCTACTGGGGAATTCCTTCTGTGATTATGTACTAAGTGCAACTTCAGATGGTTTGATGTGATATTAATTTTGCAATAGGTGAATCCACACACTCATCAGCTCAAACTGTGCGACTTTGGCAGCGCGAAAGTCTTGGTATGGTCATAATCACTCGACATTTACATCAACCCTTTGTGTTTTGTAGCATACCTTATTGTTTGCACTCTTTCAGGTAAAAGGAGAACCAAATATTTCTTACATCTGTTCTAGGTACTACAGAGCCCCAGAGCTCATATTTGGTGCTACTGAATATACAACAGCAATTGATGTTTGGTCTGCTGGCTGTGTACTTGCTGAACTACTCCTAGGACAGGTAAGAGATCACATTATTTACACGGGCCATGGGTGGACTATGAGACTTATTGAATCTCTGCCTACAATCTAATTGTTTTCTCGACAGCCTCTATTCCCAGGTGACAGTGGTGTTGATCAGCTTGTTGAAATCATCAAGGTAAATTACTATCTTTCTTCCAGGTAAATTGCTGCCTGTTATTTGTTTTCCCTTCAATTGACACCATTTTCCCCTCAGGTTCTGGGTACACCTACACGTGAAGAAATTAAGTGCATGAATCCAAATTATACTGAGTTTAAATTCCCACAAATCAAAGCTCACCCATGGCACAAAGTAAGAACCTTGTATTGGATTTTTCCTTTTTCCTCCATGGGTTGAAACTTTACATTAGTGTCATTTTGTGCCAGATCTTCCACAAAAGAATGCCTGCGGAAGCAGTAGATCTTGTATCCAGGCTTCTGCAGTACTCACCAAACCTTCGGTCCACTGCTGTAAGTACAACTTCATAGCATTTCGTTCCTTCTTGTCTGGTTAATTCCATTAACAAATGAGACATGGGCGTTCTTAGTTCCTTCCTGTTACCACTATTGTTTTCCTGCTTTAAGCTTTATTTTATCTAAAAGATACTTTCCTATCAGCTACTGTTATTCGCACTTGGTTGCTGTCACTTACGGTTCAAGTTGGTTATCATTGCAGTTGGAAACATTAATCCATCCATTCTTTGATGAACTTCGGGATCCAAACACACGATTACCAAATGGTCGTTTCCTTCCTCCTCTCTTTAACTTCAAGCCCCATGGTATGGCTGTTATACTGACTTCACTTGCACTTATAAGAATATCAAAACTCCTCATCAACTGATACTTCCTTTGCTACATTTGTGGGACCAAAACAGAGCTGAAGAACATGCCGATGGAGTTCCTGGTTAAGTTGATCCCTGAGCATGCTAGGAAGCAGTGTGCCTTTGTAGGATGGTGATATGTGAGAAATCGGCATGAAGATTAGTTCAGAACCACATTGATATCTTATAAAATTGAGATCGACATTGCCTGCTGTATTATCAGATAGGCGATGTGTGTGATTATTTTTTTTTTTTGTCCAAGATATCACTCATCATCCTCAAAAAAATGTTGCTAATGTACAAATCATCCACGGTTCTGTAAAGTAGATGGAGAGTATGGAGCATTCCACCGAGTCCATGTATGTGTTTCACTCAATTCAGTTTGCCTGATTTGTGGCACCACGCAAGGATGCACCCTTATGACAATATTCGATCCAAAATTTGCTTATGGATCATTCATTCATTTCTATTAGTCATTTCGCAACCAGGAATCACTAGAATTCTTAGGCTACATTTGCATTTTTATTTGGTATGGTTCTGGTAACATACAAACTCTGGGGTTTCGGACTCGAACGTACCTGTAGATGCATTTAAGCATATACACGAATGAAGTTTCGAACAGACTAAACTCTGCTTCGAGCAGGTTTGCCAGTCTGTAAGCAAACTACGTTTTGAGTTAAGATGAGATACGACTACCGGTTAAGGTTGTTCCATGTGCTTTGGAAAAATAGATGTATCAATTAACCTGAATCCACCGCAAGGTTAACAGAAGCTTGCTTGGTTCAGGTAGTTCCATGTGCTTGTGGGAAAAAGGAAATATCTAAGCAAAAATATATTGTTGAAAATCTGAAGCAGATATCAATGTTGATTGTGTTGTCGGCCAGCAGCATCCACACATATCAGGTTAAAAGAAGCCTGGCTGCAAATGGTCCTAAATTCCAAACCAAAAATATAAGGGGAGTAGAACATCTCGACAAAATATTAACCCACAGCATCTCAGATGTTATATGCTCGAACCTAGTAACCACTTGAAAGGAGCAGCAGAAAATAAAATTATTACATAAGACTAGAAGAGACCAGCCAACCATGAAAAAGTTAATTCATTGCGATAAAACGAACATCCACATGATGCTAGATTACATACCTAATGATACTATGGTTTGCTGAACAAGTTTGTCAAAGCTTACTAGATTTACAGACCACATGATGCTACTTCATCCTACAATGTGGTTTACCGCGATTTGCCGAAGCGAGATGTCACCGAAGATGGAAAATGGTATGGAACATGTCAGAATCAGTGGAGTCCAACTGCAGCCCTCACTCTCTTAACAACACGGGCATATTCATAGAAGTGTTGAGCATCCATGCCCATTGTTGTATTGATTGTCGTGCCACCTTTACAAGAGCTGTAATTTCCACCAACAATCAGGTCAAAAACACCAAATTCTCGGATCAAGTTTTCAATTACATCTATCTTCAGCTTCCAAATGCCATGTAGCTGCCTCAATTCTCCCTTCTGCTCAGTTCTCCCCCACCATCTCCTCAAAATTTTCCTATTCACATCAGATTCTTCAACTGATACTACACACTTCAGAGGAATGCCTAGCCGATGGAGTGTTACTTCAGCACCTCCAATTCCGCTGTAGATGGACAACACCCTTATCCCGTCAGGATACTTGTCTTTCAGGACTGACAAGAGGTGGGCCAGAGTATCAGTCTGAAATGCGAATTTTAAGGCAACAAATCTCTCTTGTTGATTCAGATCAAATAACTTTGTGTGGTCATGTGGGTAGCCTAGTATCTTTTCCACTTGACGTGGCTCCAAAGGGCTTAGCTTGTCCTGACCGACCCAAACAAGACTTGATGCCTTGCACTGGTGCATAATGTGCATCTGTCTTTCTTGTGAGAGAACTCCTCTCGACTCTCTAACCATCCTTTGCAATCTCTCACAAGTCTGCTCAGTCCCTGCTGCCCCTGTTGCTTCTATATTACCAACACTGATATGTCTTCTTGTATCCCATGAGGGCCACCATTGCCTTGTGAATGGAAGCGCTTCTCCAATAGTCATAGGCGACTTTGAAACCACAGCACCTCTTTTCTCCATTGGAAGGTTATGAATATATCCTTCCTTTCGCATCAAAGCTGAGAAAAACTGGCTGTCCACAAATTCTGGTTCCACGTTGTATAAAAATTGCGACAGCTGTAGCCATGTACCTTTTGGGATTTCAACGACATTGCCATATAAGAAATATGGGGGCCTAGCGATGTCACCACGTATACTTGAACGAGAGCCCAGCGTCATTGCCTCAGTTTCTTCCTTAACAAGCATATTTGTCCTTGGACAGCGGCCCATAGACCACGGATTGCTACCGGAAGCCTCTCTGTCATCTCCAAATATAATCTTAGCCCTTTTAACCCTTGTATTTTTTCTACCAGTCTCGGACTCATCATCAAAGCTCACAGCAGAAAATGAGGGACGGTATGTTGAGAACTGAGTTTCTGTCGCATCTAGAAAGTCAGATTCAACTTTTACCTGCATAGAAGAGAGTAGAATGTGCCATATTAGAAAGTAGAGTGTTTGTCTAAGATATTACAACATGCTGTCAGCTACAAGAGCCACTACATAGTAAGAAGCAATAGAAATAACAAACATCATAACAGTACCATTCAAATGGATTAAATCTGGTAGCTAGCTTTATACTTTGAATCAAGTTATCATTAGTCAAATACTCTCCGTCCAGAACTACAAAGCGCACATGTTTTCAAAAAACTTAAACTTTGTATAATCTGAATGACAGTCAAATTATAAGATTAATGGATAAAATTTATGTACCTAGATTCGTATTTTAAAATGCTTTGACATTATATTAGTTTTGTAGCTATAAATGACATTATAGCATGAGAAAAAGAATAATCCAAGTCAAATCTTGAAGACCGAGCAAAAAATGACCATGTATTCTTGGACGGAGGAAGCAATACAAGATTTTGGACACGGCTCCCAACAAGAGATTATCTTAAATTCCCAGTGCAAGCAAGCAGAAGAATAAGGTGTCAGTGAGTTACCTCTTTCTGTTCAATGCTACTAGCTATTCGCCTAGCTAAAATATAGTCAGCGAGATCCGCTATTGTTGCTTCCTGTCCTGAAATGAGCAGAAATGTGCCATTTTATACACTTTAAAACGTTATTGAAACAATCATAGTTTTGTGTTTACAGAGAGAGTGAACACCAATTTAGCAGGCATCAAAACTACTGCGAGGCAGATTGACATGAATGTTTTGTTGCTAATAAGTGCATGCTAGCACGTTCAATATTGAAACTCTTGTGCTCATATCCATCTTGCATATAAGGTTGTTTATATGAGTGTCACACAAATCCTGAATATGTGATAATTGGTGCTCCAGATAATAACTTCATCATCCAATTAGGCTCTACAGCATGGTTTCATACACATGGAGGCGCGAAAAATTAACTGTCCATATAATCTACAGTCCATGTTGAATAATATCGATGCAATACGTAAAACAGTACCAAGTGAATGGATGACATATCTGTTGTTGTCACAAATACTTTTAGCAGAGATCAGGTGGCAATGGCAATGTACTGGGAAATATGGCATAAATCAACATTTACTTATGGAAATGATTACCATCAGTAAAAGTCGTAACAACTGACGATACTTCTTCCTCAGTAAAACCCATTTGTAGCAAACTAAGTGTTTTCTCCATCACACCAAACAATGATTCGTCCTTTACCTGGGTAAATACAATTTTCAATTAAAACTGTTGATGTTAGATTTTCAGGTGACGGGGTACCAGCTGAAGAAAGTATCACACCTATTAGAATGGCAACCATGACAACTATTTTCAATCTATCTGAAAGTGAAATCTATACTGGTCATGCCTAAATTGGGTATTGGAATAAAGGAAATGCATATCATATACATAATGATTAGCTATGTACATATAAGCCTTTCAATATAGGGAGCCTTTCAATTTACATGACTCTAATCCATAACCTACAAGCGATAATCCAAGATTGATGGAATTACAAATTTTGATGGAGCACACATTGAAACAAACTGCAGAACAGGGGACACTGTTTCAGAAGGATGCATGAACTAACCCTTCCAGAAACATCCTGGTAGAGTACAAAGACAAACTGAATCATCTTTTAAGAACTGAGTGATTATGCAATATTCTATTCTCAAAGCAGTGACGACAGCATGTAGAATAATGAGCCTTAAATAGAGTGATACATTACACAGTTAATCGAGAATGTGAATTCATATCATTGATGGACTTTCAAACTATCTCTAAATTTACTTTGCATTTTTGGGAATGGGAATGATTCCGGACCATAAAAGATTAACAACAACGAATTAAACAAGGGCAACAGGAAACACCTCGTCTGTAGCATCACCATTTTCCATTTCTCTAGAGGGTCCTTCTGATTGAGAACTTATAATGTGGTCCACGAGCTGTTCTAAAGGTACATCCTCGCCTGAGATTAAGCAAATTCTGGAGTATTAGGATATCAAATGTGAAGAAAAACATCATCAGTTATCAAAGACACCTAAGATGTCATAAATACATATTTCTGATCAGTAGTGCTTAGTCTAAAAGGGTGTTCAATGACGCAATACTTTTAATAAAGCAAATCAACAGGGCACAGAGCCAGAGACTAACAAGCAAGAAGAAAAATTTCAATTGCACAACTAATTCAGTGTATACCTAGCTTGTTGAATGTAAAATCAACTTCTTGCTGTGAGAAGTTCATCGTTCTTAGTAAATATGACCTCTTCTCAGAGAAAGAATCAGGATCCGGCTGCAGATAGAGACATTGAAAAGCTAAGTTAACTCGAAATGAACAAGGCAAATAATTGACATATCGAGCTAAGGGATCACCTTAACGTCTTGGTTACTAGGCTCTAATAGAGAAATACTTTCTTCATTATCAGAATCAAAGAGACTTCCCAAAGAACATGATGACTCAGATCCTGAGTTCTGAAGAGCCTATAGCATAAAAAGGAGATAATTTTCAGTTCCATACTTTACTTCTCTTCACCACAGCATAAGACACAACAATGGAAGGTAATGAAATCTTATGAAATTTTAAAATCAGATAGTGAATAGGATACAAGTCCAGAATAGTAAAACATCACTCCGGTTACTTCCAAAGAGTTTCTTAATATAAAGTTATGTAAGCAACTGGGAAAAAGGATGGTGAATGGAAAAAAAGAGACAGCATAGGATAAATGATTCGGAAGCCTGGAATATATATCCAAAAATTCAGATACATACATACAAAATAGATGTACTATTCTTGCTGTGGGATCTTAATGAATTTGTACTATTCTTGGTGGATGGTAGACTAGTGTAATGCATGAGATGTAACGAGGTTAGCATTTATGCAGACCTATTGTTCCACCTGTGCTACTGCTAACACACACACCATGGACAAATTCCTAAAAATAACAATCTTTAAGAATTCAGATGGATAGGAAATGTTACCATATGGGGCAAAATGGACCCTAAAACGTATAAGGAAGGAATCAATTGTATATGCATTAGAAAAAAGGTCAGCAGTCTCTAATTATGTGCCCCATAGCCAGGGAAGGAAGCATTTCTTAGACGCTAGATTACTTAGTTCTCGTTGCTGAGAAAATAGCAGCATCAACTAGACAATGAAATTGGCAAAACACTTACAGGATAGGCCAAAAGATATCCCAATATGGTATCAGAATCGTTGTCACCTGCATGAGATATAGATGTAATTAAATTGAAACTTATAAGGGAACAGGTTCGGGATGCTGTCTCTGGTGATTGGTGAAAGTTTGAAATGACAATACATTAGAAAAGATATCTCATACAAAATGGTATACCATGTCGCTGAAGCACCTTGTCTACCAGCTTTTCTGGAAATCCCATTCCAATAAATTGTGATCTTAAATTACAAGAGGATGAACTTGGTTGACCCTCCTATAGTGCACATCATGTCAGTATGACAACTTGGATATAAATAAGAATGTGTCAAAATTGCACTGTTCTTTGAAATTGTAATTGTCAAGTTATACCTGCAATTTCACAGCTAGCATCCTTGTTACTTCCAGAAGAAAACCAGAAGAAAACCATACTTTAGTGATGTTAAATAGTGACTCAAAATCCTAAAACTACATATGCTATATCCAAAACAGACATCGCATTTGGAGCAGCTAAATTGATTGAAGTCATACATGTTTGACACAATGATAAGACATTCCACCATTGATTCAGCTAAAGACCCGTTGTTAAAAATGTAAAACAGCGTACTAGTTAAATTTCGTTTACAGGAATAGTAAAGCGCAGGGGCTTTGAATAACTCAAACACAACTAGCAACTGGCACCCCAGGCACAAGTTACATCTATCATTCCCTCAATGCAAGCGACTCTTAATGCACTTTCCCTGTACGACGAACAAACCCATATCCTACATATACAGTAGGAACAAATTGTCAAGGAGCATATCACCTCCTCCTCCTTCACCCTGGCGTGCAGTGGATCCGGGGTTGTATCCCTGAGGCCTCCGGTACCAGCCTCCGCGCCACAGTCCTCGTCCTGATCTTCGATTTTAACCTGCATTCACCAAGGACGAAAGAGTAAGGACACCACTACACGGATAACAGCACAAACATACACAGGAAAGAAGTTAATATCACCATTTCGATCAAGTAATACTCCAAGGTCGCAGGTCCTGGAAAACATAAACAAGCAGCCAACATGAGAAACCCAAGCGGCAGACAGGGTTTATCGCTGCAGAACAAACAAGGGCGTGGGCGAATAAACTAGACGGATTGGAGAGAAAAATAGAAATTTTGGATCCGATTGCTGGCGACAAATAAGGTGGGTAGAACCCTACGACGGAGCAATCCATTGGAGCTGTTAGGCACCTTACCAACAGAACATATGAAACCAGTCCAAGGGCAGATCGATCTACATTTCCAGTACCAGCACAGGGAGGAGGCGGGGGAGCCGAGGAGGGCGAGGAGCACGAGAAGAGAATGAGAGCTGACGTACCGAAGTGTGCTTCGAGGTGGAGGAGGGCTGAAAGAGATGTTGGGCGGCACGATCAGGCGCAGACGAGGCTAGTCTACCGGTAAGGAGGGAGGAGACTCTGATGACCCGGCCGCCGGCGAGGAACCAGAGGCCGGTGAGGGGAGTCCGGAGTTCGGACCAGAAGGCAGAGGAGCAGGACAATTGGGTTTTTGCGGAGAAATTTACACTCCCAAGTCCCAAATACGGGTTAGAGTATGAAGAGGGCCTCATAAATACTCTAATCTCTACGTAGTTCTTAAAATTCTCTCATTTATAGCTATAGACAGAGAAAAAATTAGAGCATCCATCTCATCTTTTTTAATGCAATTAATGTTTTTGGCTCTCAATACTCAGCCTGTTCGCTTGGCTGCTTTGCAGCGGCTGTTTTACAGCAGCTACAGTGTTTTAGTTATTTCTTCTGCAGTCGCTACAGTGTT
>LAPY01000003.1:261717-272777 GCA_000970635.1 Eragrostis tef
GCCCCCGCCGTTCCCTGTATCCACCTCTGCCAGTCCCCGGCGACCTATCGTCCCGTCCCCACCGCCCCCCTCCGCCGCTCGAGGGCTGCGAGGCCTCTGCAGGCCACTTCGGCCCCTCGTCGCCTCCGAGCCACCGCCGTGCGCGCCCAGAGCTCTATCAACCCAGGTAAAGAACCCCTTCCTCCTAAAAATTCACATTTTTAACGCCTCGTTAACATTGAATCCCAAACTGAGCTAGGCTTGTTGGGTTCCCGCTGATTGCGTTGCCTTGGTTGGTCTCAGGTTACTTGCCGGAAGCAGAGTTCTACAAGATTGAAGCAATCCTGAGGTATAATGACTATTGGTTGTGATAAAATCGGCTGCTCGGTGCTGAAATGTGTAAAATTTGTGCAGGCCTTGGAGGGTGTCGTATGTTTCCTCGGTGAGTGTGGATCACTGTTGCTGGGTTCTTGAGTTGCACGAAAGCTATTCAGTCAGATGGGTTTGGGGGTTATGCAGGGCTTGCTGGAGATGGGGATCAGAGGCGTGACGGTGTCCGACGTGCGGGGTTTCGGGTCGCAGGGCGGGTCAACGGAGCGACATGAGGGTATGCCTTCCTTACTTCTGCCTGTGGCTGTGCAATTGCGTTTGCTATGCTATTGTCCTGGATTTTGTTCTGTAGTATCTGCTATCATTTTGGTGAAATGTTTTCTGTAGGCTGAGCTGTAGTATTACATTTAACTGTGATTTAAATTGCTGATGCTTTGGTGACCTTTTCATTGACAAAATCAGAAAATGGCTGTCACCACTCATCATGTTTCATCATTGTATATTCGATGATGTTTGGATCATACGATCAGTGTTGAGGCTTCCCTATTGGTTCCAATTATAAATGCTTTCAGCGCTCCACATATTTTCCAGCTCAACTGAAAGGGATGATGCACCGGCACACATGCTTAATTGAACGATTGTATATTGGCTTAGAAGTCTCCTTAAATCAGTTGCAACAACATATGACTAGCAATGATGTTTTGTCCTCATCAAACTTGCCATTGATTTTGGTGTACAGAAGATGTGAGCCAAGTGCAAGATATTCCTTTGATGGTTTTAGCATTCATTTCAGTAACATCTAACTGCGGTTTACATGTATCACTTTGATGAATCTTTCTCCTGTCCAATCAATCAATAGCATCAACTCTTATAGCTATGTCAATGGATCTGATCCTGAAATATACTGGTGCCTGTTTTCTGGTTCATTTTCAGGGTCGGAGTTTTCAGAAGACACATTTATTGCAAAAGTAAAAATGGAAATAGTGGTGTGCAAGGAGCAGGTGATATGTGTTCACTACGACTTCAATAATTGTACTTCCAAAAGATGTAACATTCTCCGTCCATACATTTAAGAGATATATGTGTGATGGCATTGAACTAATTATGCATCTATTTCTTCTTTTCTATGGTGAGCTGTCCATTGCTTGACCGTGTTAATATGTTAAATTCTGTAGCTGTCCATTCTGTATGAATTTATCACTCTCCCTTTGCACAATTGCTAAAATGTTTCTTGGCTTGCCAGGTTGAAGCTGTAGTTGACAAGATAATTGAAAAAGCAAGAACTGGAGAAATTGGCGATGGGAAAATATTCTGTAAGTGCATTGGTGCTTCTTGTGACCACTTTGAGTCACAGTTGCACTGTTGGGTTTATATTATCTGTATGACCTTTTGTGATGGTTTTTATGTCCTTTTGTGATTATCTGTATGACCTTCCTGCCTAGTGTATAATGTCATAGTTACCTGGAGTCCTGGACTTCATTTCCCTTTGCTTCTGAATCTATATAGGAGAATTAAAATTATCTAGTTGTTCACATTTTTATTGCATTTTTTATCCTGACAATCAGAAAGAGAAATGGTAACTAGTTGTTGCTCTTGTAACCTTACTGGATTGGTTGAGCATGTCCAGTTTCCAAAAACATAATTACTGCCTTAGGCTAGTGACCAGATATGTGCCAGCACTCATGCTCCCTATAACCACCGGTGCCTTGTCCCTTTTTATTTCACACATGCATATGTTTCCCTTTTTTTTCTCTAGTGGAGAAAGAGTTTACTCCTATTTCGCAAGATTGTGCTTTTAAGACTTTTATTTTGAGATATGGTGTTTGATTTCCCCAGTGATACCTGTCTCTGACGTGATAAGAATCCGCACCGGCGAACGTGGGGAGCAAGCCGAGAGGATGACTGGTGGACTGTCGGATAGGATGTCCTCTGTGGTATCAATCTCATGAGCCACATTACCTGCCTGTTGTCAGGTCAGGTACATGCTTGTGTCAATCTCTTTTGTAAACACTGCTCAATAATGTGAAACGCTGCACATGCAAATCAGCAAATGCACCCAAGTCGAGCACTGTGCGTCGCACGTGTTTGTCTTCTGATGCCGAAAACTTGGTGAGATTGAGTGAGTCCAGTTTCAGTTTGATGCCTTTTTTTTTTTAGTCCAGTTTCAGTTTGATGCCTATTCAAGTTCAGCTTGGTGTCTGCCTGTAAACTGCTCTGCCTTTTGTGTTCTCCTCTTTGAGCGGGCTGCAATGGGACCAGACGGGGCTTTAGTATTTGGGCCACTTAAAGGATCCATGGGCCCATCTCTACCTGGCCCAAGTCAAAAGGCACCTTGGGCCCATCTCTATCTGGCCCAAGCTAAAAGGTGGTCCCGCTCTCTGAACCCCAAGCTATAATAGAGTACATGCGGCTCAAAGAACTCTAGCATTGCGGCTCTCGCTGCGGTGGCCAGGGATAACAATGGTGTTTTCTTGGGTGCATCATCATTGGTGATGGCCGGCATTACTGACGCGGAGATAGCTGAAGCACTGGCATGCAGAGAAGGAATGGCCCTAGCAAATGATCTCCTATTGCAAAAATTCAGATTAGCCAGTGACTGTAGCAATATGGTCAGAAATATCAATGGAGCAGGTATGTGCAGATATGGCCATATCATACAGGAGATAAAAGCCATGAAGAACAGCTTCAGTTCGGTGGATTTTGTCCATGAAAGCCGAAGGTCCAACATTGACGCACACAAGCTAGCGAAGAGTTTAATTTACAGTGCTATAGGCAGGCATGTGTGGTTTGTATCGCCACCTGAGGGTGTTTGTAACTCTTACTCATTTGATTAATAAAAGTCGGTGATCATGCTAAAAAAATACTAGAGTACATACCTTTTGCTAAAAAAAAGGACCTGCCTACTTGCCTAGAGTACATGACTTCCATTTACGAGCAGCGCGTCAGCGAGGCTTCAAAAACGCACCGTCGTCAGTTGAGGAAGCATCATGAAGCATCGGTGACCCAGGGGAAGAAACCTAAACAGACGTGTTACGAATGCATTGCGTGGCGTGGCAACATGATATGACACGAGTGCACGAGCCGAGAGGTGGGCAGCCGCGCAACATTTTGCACATCCGTGTGGCTTTCATCCGCCACGTCACGGCACCCACTGTGCTTGTTTCTGCCACCTTTGCAAGAGCTGCTACTATTTAACTCTTGTGTAGGTTAGATACTCCTACGCCTAATATAACATACCAGATATATTGCGCATGATTACGCATGAGAAATCATTTGCAATTATTTGCATGTTTTAAGCATTACTACCTCTGTTTTAATATTTTTGACCTTCCGACAGCCGTGGCCGGTTCTTTTCTAGTTCATTCGCTGGTCGGGAGCGCCAACAAACGCGAACGGAGATGTATATAAACAATTTGATTAGGTTCAGTGTGCGAAGCGTGCGTATGATGGAGTGTCCGGAAACGAAACAGAGTACCCCCAAGGACTTGTGTCACCTTGACCCAGAACAAAGGAACTGTTCGCTCTTAATCCAAAAAAAGGGGAACTGTAACAACTGTTCTCTCCAAATTAATGCTGATTAAGCAACTCGGATGACGCACATGTGGACCCCAACTGTAGCGAAGCTGAACCCAATCATGGGTGATGTAAACGCTGAAGTGTCTTTGCATCTATCTTTGTGATCAAAAGCCGGATGAAAATCTACTGCACGCGGAGCCCCGGTCAAGCAAGCAAAACAGCAGAAACCGCACATCAGCACCACCTTTATTTCTCCTTTTTTTCAAAAACTGAAAAGCAGATGTTGAATTGAACCATATGTGAGTACCTTTCGTTTCGCACGAGTCAAACTGATCAAAACCCTGCAATTAAGCTACGACGCATCGCCATCTATCTCGATGGGCGTTGTCGCCGAATCCATCTTGGATTGGTATGCCGATGAGATACGGGTCGATAGTGACGGGTCCAATGCAAGCTAACAGAGGATAAGGCAGGGGAGATCCTAGCGCGTTGAACCGAATTAACCTCTCTATTCTAATCTAAAGCAGCAGCTATGGAGGGTCAGAATAGGGTTGGCTCTCTAATCGCCATTGATAAAATGGTATGATGCAGCCTGGTAATGAAAGGAACACGGGCTAAGACATGATTAAATTTTGTTTTTCTCGGCCTTTTGAACTGCCATGGTGAATTGACTTTGGTTTTTTGACTAACTGCAAAGCATAAGATATTTAGATCGAGGTCGGAGAACATGGTGGCGGCTCTAATAGTGGGGAGGCCGCCTATCGTAGGTCTCTCCACCACTTTTTAGTGATATTTGAGCATGTTCAGGTGCCCAACGGTTCTGTATTTTTTTTTTCACAGGCTATTTATGCTATGTTGTGGAAAATTGATAACACTCAACTATATAACCTAGAATTAAGAGGGGAATGAGAACACATGTATCACATTCTTAATTTCCCTTTTGAGTTTGCACTTCAATGAAAGCAAAACCACTCCGGACGAATCTACATTAGTCGTCAAATAGTGAGCTAATAGCGCTACACATATCTTGCTGTCTCATCTCAATTGGAAACTCTTGCACACAAACCAATTTCAACGCCCAAAAAGCGTGGACATTTCGATCCATTGTCTTGTCACGCATTGGCACGTCACACCAGCTGGATCATCATCCTGACAGATCAACACAGACGTCAAGAATTTGCAACTAGATTTTCGTTCTGATGAGCATAATATCAGCTGCTCAAATGGTTCCAACACAACACATGTGGTGTGGAGTGAAATACATGTGTGCAACACTGTTGCTAGTGGGGTTGCGAGAGAGACAGACGTGCGACTCAGCTTCACCTTTCTGGGGTCCTCTCCTCTATCTTTCCTTTCTGATGCTCGTTTCTTTCGCAGTCTAAGCCTAAGTTGTGTGCTTGTTAGCATTGCCAGCCGGCAAAATGAATGATTGAAAAACTTGCAACCACTAGAGAGGCATCTGCATATCTTGTCTTAACTCCCAGATCAGCAAATCTTTCAACTGTCGACTCAAGCAAGCAAAGCAAGTTTTTTCCAACTCAATGAGTGCTAAGTTCATTTTGCTTTTCGTGTAGGAAGAAAATAGGTATAGCACAAAGAGTGGGCTATTATGTGGATTAAAACCTAATCGAATCAGAGTTTGTCCAGTCAACTACAATTCACATGAACTTTCATTGGTTACTACAGCCAATATATCGGTAATATTTCAAAGTTGCAAAATAAGTAAGGAATATATCAAAACAATCGTATATATTTTTACAGTTAGCACTTTGGCATTGTTGTTCTTACGATCATGATCAGGAAAATTTTGTACTGAGTTGATGCATCCTTGAGTGCTCTCAGAATGTTGGCAGTTGATATACTTACGTTAACATTTTTTTACCAGCCTTGTCATATAAAAATTCTGTCAGAGATGATGTATGATGTGACCAAAAGTACGTGTAACATGAATGAATATTCTTGATTGGACTAGATTTAATAACCCTCTAGCCCTAATTTTGAGGGCCTGTCAACTTTTTTCTGTGTGAAATGTGTTTAGAGAATCGGTGATATTAGTCTGCCTACCTACAGCTAGCCATTAGAAAGATGAAGAAAGCGGTGGATTGCGCTAGTCAGTAGGCATGTACTTCCAACTAATCCAATCCATGCCATTGTGCATGAAGCTAGAGCTTTGACTCATGCATGTTGCATTACCAGCAGCCATGCACTGCTTTGACCACAGATATAGCACCATTGTTAACACCACAATGTTGTTAGTGTTTCAAAACATGTTGTCATCATTTTTGGAACATGTTCTTCTTAATATTTCAAACTGTCTGGTCCTAGCTAAAGAACAGCACTATGTGGCAAAGTAGATCTCTAATTTCTCATAATGTGTGTGTGGCCTAACATCCATGGCACTATGATAATTTGTGAAACCAAAGTCTTACTACTACTTCCTCTTGAGCTCCTATTAGTCTTTAGAATCCTAACACCAACAGCTAGGGGTGGTCAACCAATTGATAATGGTTTGTCTTGTGCCATAAATGAAGAAACAGCGATCTAGGTCAAAGCATCTGGAATTAATGGTGCTTCTGAGTCAAACAGAAGGCTGACTTGAAACATTAGAGCAGTTATATTTTTTTATTCAAGGTCATAATTGGATCATACCATACAACATTAGTCAACGAGAGCTAACATACATGGATCAAAGCAGCAGGGCAGAGACTAATGCTACAGCGAGTTGGATCCAGTAGTGCACAACACGACACAGAGCCCTATCTGACTGGTCAAACTATTGCAAAAAATTAAGATCAGAGGAAAGTGGAGAATTAAACAATTGAAAAGGTTTTTGTCCTCGTTTGAGAATTGATCTTCTGCTAGTCAAAGTGGCTGCAACTCATATGGTTAATCATTTGCAATAAATCAACTCAAGGCCACGAGTTTAAGGTTTAGTAAAGTTATTTAAAAAGGATTAAGAAGGTGGGCTTACAGGAAGTAGCCAACTAAGATATGACAAAGTTAGTTTAGTTGCAACCATCCAAAGGAATATTATTGTTTTTTTTTTAAGTTTTATGGGGCATCTTTTTGTACCTTTCTTCTTTATTTCAGTGTCATGACTGATCCGTAACATATAACAGACAACGAATCAGCCCATTTCCTCCTCCATTTGAGATACAAAAAGAAAAGAAAAGATAAAAAAGACTGACTTTTCCCTTCTGTCCATGGAACTGATATAAAGAAAGTTATAAGGAATATAAAATTTCAGAGGTGGGGGCACAATGCGGGCATAATCTATCATAATAATATACTTACATTATTTCTAATCGCTGTCAAGATATGCAACCAACTTTTCAAGAACATTAACCACTGATTCACATAATTAACTCCGATTCTTCATCAAACTATTTTGGATCAATATGCCTGTAGGCATCTTCGAAATGAATAACTAGGAAAGCAGACAGCGAAACATATGTAAAGACTATGCATAGATGTTCATTTGACAAACTAAAAACAAATTAAAATAGTGGCAGTAGCTAGTTAGCAGTGAATTCAAGTAGCATGCATGATCCTGGACATCGCAGAGGTGCAGCATTCATAAATATTCAAATCTGACGTTTCTGAAGTATGAACTCGATTTTCAATATTAGCCATTCTCGAAAATTAAATCCAATATGGGCCATTTATATATCAAGTTATGCACACATTGTATGTTATCGGTTCAAAAACTTCCTCTAAAACTGAAAAGGTTGGTCAAAATCTTTTTACTACCCCTCTTTTTGACACTAAACTAGCATATCATGGAAGAAGTACCATTTTGCTTGGTTGATCGCTCAACTTCGAAAGCAAAATAAAATAATAAGCATGCATGCACCAAAGGGACTAACTAGTGACGCCCATTATATTAAGAAGGCGTTTAGACTCAGCAGCCATGGTACATGGATGAGCCAGCTTTTCTTGTCCGTAGCCAACTTGAAAAAAAGAAACCTAACTTGTTGCTACGCTTCAGGGGAGCTGCATGTGTTAATTTGTTTGATCCCAACATACTAAGACTATTCCAAATAACGTAGCAGCTGATTCAGATGGAATAGTCTTGTGCCTAATTGTGGTTTACATAATTTTGTATTCAAAATCCTTCCATTTCTTCCACGCACGTTCCACCTGTCTAAACACCCAAAGAGACTACCATTAAATTCTAATTAGAAGCTTCTCTCATGATGGTGTTCCCGTCGACAACGAGACGTCTATGGTTATTTCATCAATCTCAAAATATGTTGGTCCAGCGGGTTTTGACTGTTCATATTTGCAAATGAGCGTCTTTGTGTCTACTATATTTCTATGCAACCATATATGCATGTATGGACACACTGAATTTTCCCATGATATCAAAGGAAAATTTGCGAAAAGTGTAAAATGTATATAGAATGGAAGAAATAATGTTGGGTACGTAACCCAAAATGAAGTAGAATGAATAAGCTTTTCCTCGCTATGCTGCGTGAACACGACGACACATGAAAGAATATGATCAAGAGTTGAATCTTTCTTTTTGAGGCAAAAACAAGAGTTGAAATGCATCGAGGAGACGGCAAAGTGAATGAACTTGAACCGGAGAGAGGAGGACCAATAGTTTGGCCTCGTGCTGGAATGGCTTGAACCGGAGAGGACCAATAATGAAGAAGTACTACTATGAGTAAATTTAATTTAGACGTATTGGCTTCGCAAGCTGCCCTCCACTGACATCCGTGAAGATTAAATAAGAACGGCTGATATGGCAACAATTGAATCTAGCTAGATTGTTGCACAAACAAGCGAACAATAATAACGGCATGCATCAACAGAAAAGTAGCACTGTATTGCAAAGCGATGTTTGAATGAATAGTAAACTACAGCTCGGTCTCCAGAACCCTTTAAAAAAAACTCGGTCTCCAGAATGTGTAAGAATGGTTCCTTGTATGTTTCCTTGATTCAACTTTTGAAGGAACAGGGAATATATGTGGTACAAGTTCCTTCGTGCTGTTCAAAGACGCCGCAGACGTCTATTAAGTCTTAACAATAATCCGGATCAGTTCGTGCTTAGCCACGGGTTCTCTTTCGGCAATCGAACCCACCGATTAATAATCCCGATGACTGCAGATCTGCAGTCGCACCTGGATCTCTGATCATCTCACCTCTTCACATGGAGATAGTGTAAGTACGAGAGGAATGTTAAATAATAGGGAATATGGCCCTGGAATCATACACGCGTGACAACCGTCAGGAAGAAACTCGTATCATCTCTTCCGATCCTAATTAAGATGCGATTTTGCAAGGGTTTATTGGTATTCGGTTCCACTCATTTTTCAAAATATCGGTCTTCCATTGGGGTCTATATACAAGCACCAGGTCCCCAGAAGATGCAGTATAAAGACGGGAAGATCGGTCGCCGATTCAATTCTACGTGGAGAGATAATAATCTTGATGGCTCGATCGAAGCATCTGCAAGCTATTTTCTTATATAAAGGGGTTCGTCTTGGTTATCCATAGAACGAAGAATTATTTTTTATATGGATTCAAGAATGAGTAGACTGTGGACACTGGTTTTTCTTCTCTTTGTGTTTTCATTCTGGCTTTTGCCTTTCCACGTACTCTCCTTTATTTAATTTAATACATATCACCTTTCTATTTGGACCATAAAAGAAGAAGACAAACTGTTCATGCATGGTGCTACAGCACCAGCCACCAGTCTGATTGGTTGGCGAGGAGGAGCCAGAGGACGGGAGGGAAAAAATTTGTTGGCGAGGAGCTAGAGGAGTAGAGGCTGTGGACTGGTAGCGTGGCGGAGTCAGCGGTCAAAGCTCTCGCTCGCTGCTTGTTAATCTGATTGGATTGTTTAGTACGGCGACACGCGCTGTGACGCCGCACGCGCCCTCCTCCACTCGCGGCTTTACCATCACCCTGCTGGCTCAGCTAGCTAATTGCGGCCTTAACCACACCCGGCCGCAACCATGATTAGTCCCCCAACCCCACATGTCTCGTGCGCTTCTTCAGTTCCTCCTCGCCTCCTGCCTCCTCTATATAAACCCCATGTCCGGCCCTCGCATCGCCTGTCTCCTCACCATCAACTCTCCATCCAAACTAACACTGATCCATTGACCACTGCCCTTATTCATCACCTGGCCATAAGCAGTAGTAGCAAGTCCACTTCTTGAGCAAGCTATCCACCTAGGCGATCGCAGGTCATCATGGACATGGCCGCTGGCGGCATGGGCTTCGACGACCTGGAGGAGATGCTGGGAACAACGGTGAGCCCGGCCGGGTCGGCGGTGTCCGCGGCGGGGAGCGAGGACGAGGCCGACCTGAGGAGAGGCCCCTGGACCGTGGATGAGGACGTCCTCCTTGTAAACTACATCGCCAAGCATGGCGAAGGCCGATGGAACTCCCTCGCACGCTCTGCAGGTAATTGATTGGTGATTTGGAAATACAATAGTACGGCTAATCTAGCTAGATGTAACATCCATTCCGCTTTGCAATCACTTCCCAAAAGATAAGGCACTTTTCCATTCATCCATTGCTGCCCGGCCGCGGCTAGCTATGGACTGCTTCTAGTCGTCTAGCTTAGCGAGTTAGCTAAAGATGCACTCATCATCATCAACAACTAGCTAGTTGTCATTTATTATTGTTCTAATTCATCACTCTCTTAGGCAGGACCCTGGTCTTTGTGTGTTTCGCAAACCGGTGGCTGATCATTTGGCACGTTGATATAACTGCAGGGCTGAAGCGCACGGGCAAGAGCTGCCGCCTCCGGTGGCTGAACTACCTCCGGCCCGACGTGCGGCGCGGCAACATCACGGCGGCGGAGCAGCTGCTGATCCTGGAGCTGCACTCGCGCTGGGGCAACCGGTGGTCCAAGATCGCGCAGCACCTCCCGGGGAGGACGGACAACGAGATCAAGAACTACTGGCGCACGCGCGTGCAGAAGCACGCCAAGCAGCTGCGATGCGACGTCAACAGCAGGCAGTTCCGCGACGTCGTGCGCTGCATCTGGATGCCGCGCCTCGTCGAGCGCATCCAGGCCGAGCAGCAGGCTAGCTCATCCCTCGCCGGCGCCGGAGACGGAGACGAAACGACGGCGGCGCCCATGGCGGCGACGGTGAGCGCGCCGGCCGCGTGCCAGATGTACACCACACAGAGCGTCGTGGGTCAGTGCCCACACCACCACCACCTGAATTACAACAGCGAGCCGAGCCAGACGACGACGGCGGCGGCGGGCCTGAGGC
>LAPY01000003.1:328072-338800 GCA_000970635.1 Eragrostis tef
AAGTGGGGTGGGGTTGCGGGCGGGCATGGTGGCCACCATGTTCATCGAGCCATCCTTCTCGCTTGGTTATGAATCCCACCGCTCGAAGCGGCTTCCTCATTACTGCAGACATCGAAGAAACTATTAGCACCAGCAGCAGATCAAGATTAATTAAAATTAGTAGTTTGCTTTCCATCCTAAACAGAATGCAACTGAGTAGGTAATTTAGTTTAAGAAATCAAGTTCACATACTCGGGAGCCTCGGTAGTGGAACTGTGTTGTCTGATACTGGAATGATTCTTCTTGTAGAACCTAATGGAGATCAAGCTGCTATGTTCTCTAATTGACGATTCAGGTGATCCGTGAAAGCTTACTGTCGTCCCTGGCCTCGAGCAGAACCCTGCAGATCCAAATGAGGAACTGTGATGAAATGCTTTATGAAGAGAAGTGTCGAAAAACTCTATTAATTACGTTGGCAAGACTGCTGATTAGAAAACAGTAGAGCAACTGTAGATTGAAACTATCTTTTAGAACAAGAAGCCATATTCTACACAATCAGGGACGAAACACTGAAAATGTTGCCATATGTGATATCTTTAGGCTAAAAATAAGTGGATCTACAACACCAGTGTCCCAACCTCCATTTCTCTGAGTCTTATTCATGATCACTTGATCAGATCCAAAATAAATGAATCTACAATACTGGTGCGCCAACCTCAATTTTCTGAGTAGTTATTGATGATTAATCGATCAGATCTAAAATAAATAAATCTACAACAACAGCGTCCCATCCTCCAATTTCTTAGTAGTTATTAATGATAACTTGATCAGATCGAAATCACATGTTAAAACCATATTTTAGGTGACGATAGAAGTAACATTTCAATAAAGAAATATGAAAAATGCTTAGGTAAATCACTACCACGGTTAATCAACTAGATGGCTCAATAACTCAGATAACCTGTGTGTATTGAAGCTTATCAACTAATAAGAGTAGAGATAGGCCCTCTCCTATGAAGTCTTGCTAAACATTACTACAGAAAAAATATCAAAGGATGAGAACCTCTTTGATAAGTTGAGGTAACCCTACAAAGACAGGATATAAGATAAACAGCATGGCACAGCTTTATCTTGCAAAACTTTCTACATCAATAACTCAAACTAAGACAATATTCTCACCGACAGCTTTGGAACTAGGTCTACCTCCAAGATTTAATAAGATTAACTGCAAGCAGACTGCAATCATTTTGCCTTGGCAGCTATCTACAACTCAATATATAGTAACAAAAATCTACTACTCTGTAAAGTGACTCTCGTGGTCAATAGGTATTTTATTGCAGGATCAAAAGTTTTAATGTTCCATACAACCATGGAACACATCTAGAGAGCTAGTCCAGTATACCTTGCCAGAGTATGACGACACAGAAGATTATGGTAATGATCAGCGGACATAAATGACTACTCGATGATCCTTGTTTGGCATTCTTCATCTTCTTCAAAGCCTTCATCCGCTCAATCCTTGCCCGTTTCAACACCGCAAGCTCATTAAGCTCATTGAGGAGCTTCTGGTCAGAAACATCCAATGGTGTAAGTGTTGGTGGCCCTGGTGGTCGTGGTGGCTTCTTAGACCGCTTCTTCTTTGTCTTCTCACCTCCCGAATTATCTAAAAGGCCAAGTTTTTCCTCCCCTTCAGACTTCTTGTCATCTCCACTTTTAGAAGCAGCATCTGAAGCAGGAGGGGAGGAATCCATGTGCTGATTCCTGTCATCCTTCAGTGCTTCATTGGCACCCACGCAACCATTCCATGTGCCATTATGCACTGTTCTTGCTTGCCCACCTGTAAAACTAGTATCTACACCATTGTTATGCTCACTAACTACAACACAACTTCCACTCTCCAGATCAACCAAAGCATCCTGACCATTCACCCCCTTAGACTCCATCAGAACTGTGAAAACTAGTAGGTGGCTCTATACATCAATAGACAAAACTGTGACCCTCTTGTTGCTAGGAATCAATACCCCGGTTTCCCCTCCGTCAACCCAAAGAATGGCGTCTGAAATTCTGGCTACCTGCATGGATGAGTTAGGCGACAAATTAGGTTAGTCAGCTAAAAGTCCAAATCAGAGACAGTTGTAACCAAATAAACAACCAAACAAGCAAAACGAACTCAAAGTTTTCTCTACCCGAGTTGCCGAAAACATTTACAAACTCCAACAAAGCCTAATCATCAGCAAGAACACCCCAAAAGTTACATGTCATACCCAGGACATGCAAGGGCTCACCAAATGAAGGTGCCCAAATATAGGAGGCAGCTTCCTTGCTTCCTAAGAACAGTTCGTACAAAAGTGGAAAACAGACTGCCTGAATTAAGCAGAAACGCAGGAGAGAAACACGCAAAGCTCGCAACCTTTATCCTCCTTGAACGCCACAAGCTGTCCACCACATTTTGATTCTACCTCCCTCGGTTATCTCCCGTTCACACAAGCCTTTGCAAGCAAACAAAGCATCGCATTGCTTACACATGGCATCGCACCATCTCCCTTGTTTTCTGCCAGCATTTTTCTTTTTTTAAAAAAAAGTGAGAATCAGTTAGGCCAAGCAGGTGCATTGAAAGTTGAAACTAACCACTTCTGATTGCAGGACGCACTCCATTAGGGGCAGTTTTGCTTGTGGCAGACAGGGGATGCTATATTTCTACACCATACCTAAAGTACTCTAAAAATGGAAGCAAAACGATCCAATAACCATTTCAAGTCATCCTGCCACCACTACCCATGTGCGCATCAAGAACTCATCCTCAATCAGAAAATGCAACCCCTTTTCGCTACACCTAAACTGGACAGCAGTCAAAGAGCATACGGGGAAACGAACAAAAAAGGCTTTAATTTGGCACCTGAAGAGCTAGGTTAGGTGACCAAACAGACTGATTTGATGAAAAAAAGATCGAGTTTTCGGATAAACTGCTGGACGATAGGAAGAAGACACGCACGAGGGTCGAGGGCTAGGGTAGGTACAGTCCGAGCTTATCCTGCAACGAACCAGACGGCGGAAGAGACAAGCCAGCGAGGCAGCGCGTGTACGGTAACGCGAATTTGGGCAAAGCTGTACCAAATTAGGGGAATTGCAGCAGAATTGCTGAAATATCCCGCCAATTCCGTAAAACAACGATAGCTTCATCGGGCTTACCATGCAGCAAAACAACATTCATGTGGCACACAAAAATTCGCACATTTCGACCCAAACTAGACCCTCAAAGCCATCCAATTGGGCGAAAAAACACATCTTTTCCTCAGGAACAAAGCGGCAACGAAATTGGAGCGAGAAAAAAGATAGAGCAAGCCCCCACCTATTGAGCACCAGCGGCCAGGCGACAATCCACGCGCCCTCCCATGGCGACCTCCCTCCGAATCAAGAACTCCTCGGCGCAGGCAAGGCACCGCAACCAGTCCGAGGAGCAACGGCGCAGGTTGGAGGAAGAAGGGGATGGATGGCCGAATGGAGGAGGGGATGCTGGGGGATCGAGAGGAGGCAGTGGGGGTGTGTGGGGTCCGTCGCGTCCCGGGGTTGGGTTGGAAGCATCCAGATTTGCCTCGGCGATCACGCTATATTTAATTCCGTTTCCTCTCTTTCAGAGCTGATGATCGCCTCCGGCTCCGGGATATATCCGTTTGGCCGGGACGACGTGTCCACCGTCGGATCGACGAATGGACGGCTCCCGTCGCGCGATGGCCGCGGGCCAGACAGCGGCGGGCTGTTTTTTTGGCTCTTTGGTTTTCTAGATTTTTTTTGCTCGGAAAAGCTAATTTTAGTACGTACGGGCGCGGAGGGAATGGTTCGCCAAAATATACATCTTTGTCGCTGCGCGGGATATCCCTAATTTCTTCTCTCTTTCTTCGATGCATTCGCAAAGGGAAACCCTATGCTCGAATGTATATTTTTTGAAGGGAAATACGCTCGAATATTTTGAATGTTTTTCGCGAACCAATTGAGCGGGATTCGCTTGATTTCAGTGGGAAGTTGATGAATCCAATCACTAACACTTTCCGCTGCTCGCTGGAAATGACTACCGGAGCCCAAACGATTTTGCGCGCTTATCAGGTGCCACTTGTTTCTTTTTGCTACCCGGCTGCGGCCGGCCGGATGACAAAACCAGCAAAAAGCGACGACGTGCGACGCCCACAGAGAAGCGGCAAAGTCCTTGTACTACGTGCTCGCCTCGACGCCGCTCTCCGCCGGCGTTAACCGATTATGCCAATCGCCACAAACCAAATAACCCAATCTCTTTTCTTTTTTTTCCCTTATCTTAGTTATGTGAGTACAGCGATAACTGACGATTAAGCCGGTTGACCCGTCTACCGAAATCTATTCCAGATTATCGCTCTCGAATAGTAGTGTCCAATTGCCGAGAGAGGGAAGCAGAGACGGAAGACAATCAATGCGCCATGCTTTGTTCAAGGGGCGACGCGAGCAGTGAACAGCAGCGTCATTATCGCCATTAATTGGCGGTCTCCGTCTGCAGGTCTTGAAAAAGCACCATTTGTGGGCCTGGCGATCGACATCATCAGCAGAAGAAGATGATAAACAAAGATTAGGCCAAGTGCTGGGGCTGGTACATGGTTGCCAGCTCGCTGAAAGCCACGGCCGCGTGCACCACCTGTCCCCTATACGTGCCAAGCATTCACGGCCCGGCCTGAAAACGACCGACAAAGAAGCGAACGGGATTCGACGACTTGACTTGGTCGTAATTAAGCGCCGTTGATCACGGCGACGACCTCATCGATTTTTCTTTTCTTTCAAAATAACAGGCGAACCCTACAGAGAAGATATAGTACTCGTCACAGATAAGAAAGCGGTTTAGATTTTTTGAACGGCAAGCCGTTTTGTTACTGATGAAACTTCGCAGCAGGCTTGGACAGCGCGCGGCGGCGGCCATGGCGGGGTGGGGACAAAAAGCGTTTCGTCGGTGGCGGGTTCGGATGATGGTCACGGCGATTCACGGGATAGGTGGGCCATACCACACGTGCTGCTGTTGCCTTCTAGGCCCCGTCGGTACGTCTCCAAAAATTGATTGCTTGCCTCGCGTCGAGATCGAGGGGAGCCGTTGTTTCATGTCAGTGCGCCGTGCTAGTGGACTTGCACAGGTGTAGTGCGTTCCCCAAGTTTTTCCCTTTTTTATGTTGAGAGAGAGAAGTGTAGTGTTAGGTTTTCTTTTTCTTTTTTCTTTCCTTGATTTGAGAGGGTGTTCGTGGACGGGAGCTCCTCTACCTACCTCGCGCTACTTTTAGGTGAGGTATAGCGCGGCTCACGACGGCCCATCACCAGCTGCTCCGCCGCCGCCGTTCGTCGGAACAGTCGCGTCTAACCGTCGAAACAATTTGTCGCGCCGCCGGAACAATTCGTCGCTTCGTCGGAACAATTCGACGCGCCGCCGGAACAATCACATGCCGCGCAGGGGAGCTAGGGCCATCGGCGAAGGAGGGGAGCGGAGCGGCGGCGCACGATGCAGTTGAGAAAGGAAGAAACATCGGGGGAAGGAGAAAGCACCGCGACCATCAGTTTTTCTTTTCACCAATCTCAAAGCGCGTTATAACTGGGCTTCGCGCAGCGTGCGCTAATTATAGAAAAACCGGTTCGTGGACTCGATTTCATTTCGATTTACGGATCGTGGCCCGGTCCACGAGCCTTCCCCACATGAATTACCCATTTAGGGCCCATTGCGCTTCTTAGGCCTGTCCGAACAACCGTGGCCCAATTCACGCCTACCTCTCAGGCCCTCTAGGTAGGCATGGGCTCTGTTGTTTTTGCTTGCATCCTGCAAGGGCCACGTCTCGACAGTCCACGGCCCAACATATAAACTCTCTGGAACTTTGCAGTCGTCGAGAGAATACGCAGTTGCAATTGCTTCATTGTTCGGAGCTCAAAAAAAAAGAAAAAAATTGCTTCATTGTTCAAGCCTGTTCTTTTGATGATGAATACAACGTTCTTTGAACGTGTTTGTTTTTCCTCGCTGCCGTACTCCTGCCGCCGCCTTAGGGTTCACCCCTGCCCCCACCACGCCGGCGATGACAGTGCCAGTCGGTGCTCTCCGCCGTCAGGTAGGCCGCAAATGGCTCAGTTCCCTCCTCCCATCACTCTCCTGGTTAAAAATAAGTAAAATAAAATCACGGTGGAGTTTGAGCAGTTCATCGTGGTCACGTTCATGGTGGTCCTTGATCTATGCAGCGTTGGGGGAAGGTATTGATGGCCGGTTCCAATTTGGTATTAGTTACGACTAGCGTTCGGATTTGTGGCCGGTTAGAGTTAGAGTCAATACGGTGTTGCAATTGCTTTATTTATCCAAAGTGCGTTTCTTATTCCTTACAGTATAATTTGCTAGGATAAGGGTTTCCCTTGTTTTGATCTGTTAAATATCCTGGTGCGACGGCTGGGGATATGATTTGTCTTACTTCCAGTTGTCAGGTTAAGGTAATTTGATGCCAATGGTTCGTTCTTTATTTGTTTGTGCTGCCTGATTGTGAGGACTTCTTTTCTTCTTCTTTTTTTGAAGCAATATTGTGACTTCTTTTCCCAACCTCCCCTTAGCTTCCGCCGCCTTGAGTCGAGATCGAAGATGACCACCGTCACAAGTTCTGCTGCTTCACTGGAAACACACGACACTACAGCTTCTGAATTTGATCCCATGGGGCTTGAGTCTGTTCCGTCTGCTACATCATCAGCTGCATCTTTTGATCCCTTGCAGTTCGACTTTGGTTCACCAGCCATGCAATTTGAGTCTGGTTCACCTGCTACATCAGCCACTGCAACTTCCAGCCCATTCAATTTGAATCCCGAGCCGTTCCGCCGGGACCGAGAATCAGATTCTTAAGTTTGATGTTGAGAAATCAAATCTGTTGGCTGAGAATAAACAATGGGAAGAACTTGTAAACTATCTGAACAAGTTTGTGGCTGCTTACCACGAGAAAGAGTTTGATCCTCCTCATCAGCATCCTGGACTCTTATTTTCTGTGTACCAAGCGCAGATATTGTATCACATTGAGGACAACGAGCTAGATGAAGCTAAGAAACTGCTTCATGAGAAGGTTGAGCCCCTCTTGGTTCAAGATGCACATAATTTTTATAGGCCTGTTGATCTGGAGCATCGGATCCAGAAACTGAGACTGTGCGTGTCGAAAAGCATTCTTCTCAATGATGATGAACATCACCTAGCCAAGGATGTTCAAACGTGTGTTAATGATTATACCTTGCGGATTCAGTTCGCCTGCAAGCTGAGTGGGCATCAATAAATGACTTTGCCTGTGTTGTGGAGGAGACTGAAGGCGATGAAGTGATACACCGTTACCGTTGTCTTGCGTGCCATTGGGTTATGCCAAAGGGTGAGAGTATCGCGTCTCTTGGATATCACCTTATGCATACCCAAAACAAGCAGTGCCCAAGCATAACAATTCACTTGTTGAGGCGCCTTCACGATATCGAGGGCATCCATGAACCTATTTATAACGTGAAGACACTTCTTTCAGTTCTTCAGAAGAATCCCAAGAAGCGGAAGAGGGACACGTTGGCACCCTCGGGGAGTTCTGGAATGAGGAGCAGTGGAAGGCCATTGTTGGATGCTCAGGTCCCGACGATGGATGCTGTCTCTCTAATCCCTCCAGTTCTAGAGCTTGGTACCATGGAAATTCTTCGCTGTCTTAATCAATCGGTTCATGAATCAGAGGATGACGGCACTGTTGTATCTGCAGTGGCTGATGTCATTCCGATAGTTTGTCGACAGGAGTCATTAGTGGCAGATCTTAGGAAAATGATTGCTGATGCAGCTGGAGTAGTGCCTGCCCGACGGCTCAATGCTTGTGCTTTTTCGACTTTGTTGCTAGACTTCAGTCAGAGAACTCATCCATCTTTAAATATATCCCTCGCTTGCCTGGGCACGTTTGTAGTCAGGTCCTGACTCTTGATAACAATTTATTAGAGTTGAGGGGAAGATGCGTCAGCGCTCTGTGTGGGCAGTATCCTAGCCCTCCACCTGAAGAGCAGAAATGATATGGTATAGAGTGATTCGTTGATGGTCGTAGCAGACGAGAAGCAACATGCTCAGAGCAGTCCACTTAACCATTTCAGGAAAGACTAACAATTTTAATTAGTGGCTGTAACGCTGCCATGGTAATGGTGTGCAACTTGTGGTTCTTCAGAAGAAAAAAACATTTTTTATTTGCTCAATATTTTTTTTGGCTCAACATTTTTATGATCGATCATGCAAACTCGCAATAAGCTTCCTTGTTTTTTTTCTCTTGTGGGTGAATTGTCACAATAAGATACGCAACGGCGCCAACGACACTCGATCTCGGGAGAAAAAAAGAAGCCGCACATATGCAGATGCGATCAGCGCCGTAAGTGTCCTTGATCATGCTCTTCCTATTGTAGGAAAGTGTGTCATTTTCAAACATGCGTACAAGAGGGAAATTACTTCTCTCCCTTTTTTTTTTTGCGAAGTGAGAGGAAAATTACTTCATGTTCGAAAGCTTTTCAACAGAGTGGAACAAATTTGGTTGAGCAAATTAATAACATGAGAAATCATTGCCCTCTCCGTCGGCTATTTACATGATATCGCTCTGCCTAGCACGCGGCGGCTGCTCCTCTCCCCGCGCTGCCGGAGTTGCTGCTCGCGTGCACGACGGCCTTCAGGCGTTCATGCCATCGCGCTCATCTCCCGGTCGAGGGCGCCCATGTCGTCGTCATCTGCGATCCGGCGCCGGGACAGCAGGGTCTTGCCTTGCGTCAACGCCGAGGCAGGAGAGATGATAGAGTAGTGAGGGCTCACGAGGACACCGGATAATGGCGCCTAGCAGGCGGCGCGCTGGCGAAGCCGGGGGCGGTCGCTATTCGAAACAACGTCCCCCTTGGTGCCTGGGAACCGTTGGATCGAATACGCGCGGCTCGGATTCGGCAGATTCATGGACGTTGGGACTGGGCCGTGCCTCCCGTCTCGGGCTAACAGGGGTTTTGATCGGATCGGCTTCTTGGGCCGGCCTGTTAGCATCCAGCCGAGCGGAGCGGAGTTCCACGTCACACGATCCGGTACACCCATCCCGCCCATTCCCCCCGCCGCTCACTCGCCTCGCCGCCAAGCAGGAGGGGCGGCCCACCCAGAACTTGTGCGCCGGCCTCCTTGAACTCCTCCCACCGGCGATGAAACAACCGGCCGTGAGCTTGACTCGAGCGTGTCCGACGGTCTTGAGCCCGCCCAGGCAGACGGCGAGGGCGCCGACGATGGCGTCCAGGCTGTCGTCGTCGACGAAGGAGTAGGTGCCGCGGGACTCGGCGGCGATCAGGTGCAGCGCCGTGGGGTCGTGTCCGGCGCTGAACCCAAACGTGTGCACCGGGAACTTGCCCATGCTCTCTTGGCTCCACCGCATCTCGCTCTTCTCCATCCCGTCCGACAGGATCGGAGGAGACCAAGGTTTAATTACATAGAGGTACAGCTCCAGGAGACGGATCGAGACCAAGGTGAACCACATGGAGGTGCAGCTGCAGGAGAAGGAGACCAAGATCAGTTACATGGAGGTGCAGCTGCTGGAGAAGGAGAAGAAGATCGTGTATCTAGAGCAGCAACTGCAGCACATCAAGGGGGAGCTGTCGGAGCTTCATTCTACCTGCAACTCGTGTCAAACGCGGCTCACGGACTGCAAAATGGGCAAAGAATCCGAGTGCGCTGATTGCCATGCATGAGAGGCTCAACGATTGTCAGGCGGCGAAGACGACCCCGATTGGTGACATATAGTAGCACCGATGCCGACAACATACACAATTTATACACGTCCACACATGCACACTATGTATAGTCACAACACCACGTGACAGTAGTGCACTCTCTACGGTTTTTCTATGTGTTCTCTTCCGCTCGTCTCGTGTGAAGTCAGTTCTAAATGGTTACTCACCGTGCTTCCTCCGCCGCCGAGCAGTATCACCGTTTCCTCGCACCGCCGGCAGTCGAAATGGTTGGCCGACGCGGTAGGGTTGCTCTGTTTCATCCCACTCTGTTCTTGCAACTTGACTACTTCAGCAGCCGAGACTTAAGGTCAGGGCGTGGCAGTTTCAACCGTAGCTGTGTCCTGGTTTTGCGCAGTGCGTGGACGAATCATCGCTTCTCCGCGGCCGCCAGCTCCGGGACTGGCCTCGCCGGCGGCGATGGCGCGGCGGCCGGATCAGGCCTGCCGTTCGTGAAGCTGTCATCGGGCATCCTCAGCGCCGATCTGACGAGCTTGCTCAAAGATGAGGAGGAGCCAACATCTGCTCATTCCCCTCTGCTTGATGTGAAATTCCGGGGTCCTGAGAAGGAAGAGGCCCCTGCTTACCCAGAAGACGCCATGAACGGTAAACAGATGGTACACAATTTCGAGCGCGCGTCTTGTCTTTGCTTCTCTGAACTGAACTGAGCCACCTGACGACAGCTCTGTTCGCGGCCTGCCTCGCCGGGAACGTGATCGAGCAGCTGTGGAACTTCACGTGGCCCGCCGCCATCGCCACGCTCCACCCGAGCCTCCTCCCCGTCGCCGTCCTCGGCTTCTTCACAAAGGTTTGTCATACTCTGTTACTGGTAAATGTGTTACTACTAGTCCTGTATATAGTATCAGTTCTGAGTCTGTGACTGAATCACGCAATCCGACGCGCACGCAGCTGCTGGTGTTCGCTGGTCGGGGACCTCGTGACCTCGCTGCCACGGATCCCGGCGTACCGGTCTCTCGACGCCCT
>LAPY01000003.1:375020-395628 GCA_000970635.1 Eragrostis tef
CATATATTCCTAAATATGTATTAATTTTTTACAGTTTTCTTATAACATAAAGATGCACATACATACACAATTTTATTTATCATGTCAGATAAAACGGTGCATGAATAAGAACCAGAGAAGTTGCTATCAAGGAAAACCAAAACCGTTTAACTGGTAGTATACAAGTTGGTTTGATGTATAGGAGGCCGTTGGTGGTTCCTAGGAGGTAGTTTGTGGTCCTGAGTGAAAAACCGTTTGTGGTCCTGGCTTACCAATAGTCCTACTCTATTTCAGCACAGATGATCCCCAGGACAGCCATATTTTTATCCCTGCAAGCCGTTCAATCATGTAAACTTGCCACATCTGGATGCTTTTGGCTGCTTTGAGGCCTTTAACACAGCCAACCACAAGTCCACAAGACTGTTTAGCCCCTCCTTAGGCTTCAAGACAGCACATCTTTGCATGTCTGATGGCATTTGGAACTTGCGAGGGGGGAAGCTTGTTTAGCACATCATGGGGCACAGTCCCTCAGGTACTACTATACACTCCCAGCTTTTTAGTAGCGCTAGGGATTTGAATATCGAGAGTCCCTTGTTTTGTACTCCTAATGATCGCCCTTGTTCATACCTTTCTTCTTTCCATGACTTTGTTTTCTCTTAAATAATGCAAGAGCTTTTGACTGTTCATTATTAGTAGTCATAAATAACACATACACTAGTACAAAGTACTCTCTTTAGACTAGAATATATGACGATAACAATTTTCTTAGTTCAATAAGAAAGTGGAGAGCGCTTGCAATGGAGGGAAATAAACAAGTTTCAAACAAGCGAAAGAATTTCAATGGAGGGAAACAAACAAGCTCGACCAAGCGAAGAGTTTCAAGTGATCGGCTACTATTCATCTTCAGCAGCACTGTTTGAGCACCAACTCACATGCCTCCCTCTTCATTCTGTCCCTCGCTGGCCAAGAATCACCCGTACAAGTGTACAATGACCATGGGCCCAACTGTACTCTACCATATATTTTTGGCGTCATCCGCTATACTGTACATGTGTCTTAATTTTGAACCGTAGCCACATGTCAATCTAAATTTTCAGTTCGATATAAAACAGCTAGTTTTGGCAAACTAGCATACATCAATGAGGTCGATTTCTAACATGTTTGTTTTTTTTGGGAAAAATTGGTATTAGGGCTCGCTTCGAGTCCGTAATCGTTTAAGTCAAAATTATGTGTCATTAGAATTGCAGTGTGAGTGCTTACTTTGTTTATATATTTAACTACATAAGTGTTTTCTTTATTCTAGCAAGGATAAAAAAAGAATGAATTTCCTTAGGGCTGAATTACAGTGAGTTTGAAAATAAATTTAACAAACATGATAAAAACACCCATTTTCTCCAAACTGAAACATTATGCATTTGCCATGCAGCTGAATATCTCACCTAGTTTACGATGTTTTTGGTGGATTGACAATACAAAGTACAAAAGCCTGCCTTTCTGTAAAGTCTACATGAGAAAAAAAAGAAAGAAAACACTCCTTTTGCACAAAAACTACGAATGTAGCCGGTTCTTTGGTCATGGTCGTGATAGATAGAAGATTCAACCAAACGAGCTAGCGAACACCGGCTCCTCTGGTTGGTTAATCATCTTCCAGATTGGCAGGGAGACATCTATCAGTCTACAGGTCGCTAGCGAGTACTAACTGTTCATTTATAGGCAACTGTTGGGAAACATTAAGTAGTTGAAGGCCAATAATTTCTCACTGATATAACTACTAGTACGATGCAAAAGCTCATGCTTTGTTTGACAATTTGTCCGGAGAAGATCTGGCGGGGGGGCCAAATTTCCCATTACGAAAGGCTTGGACCCGCCTGTGTGCTTAAGCTGAAAGCAAACGACGACACATATTTATCTACAAATGAAAAGGTCAGTGACATATCTATGTTTTTGGTCGGTCTTCATGACTCTGTCCAAAAGAGTATAATTAATTAGGAGTACTAGTAGTACTCCTAAATTCTAACTCTTTATGCTGGCAGTATATTACAGGAACCCAATTGGTGTCTCATTCCCAACCTGATTATATACTACTTAATTCGTGTTAACCCTTCATGGATTGGTCACACACCTACTGGCTACCACGCACCGCCGTTCATTATTTCTGTCGGACAGAAACTTAATTTTAATTTGAACTAAAAACATTGTTCTATCCACAAGGGAAAAAAAGGTATAGAGGGATTACTACGTATCTTCACGTTATTAGGAAAAAAGAGTTACGTACCTCGGTTACATGCAACGTACGAGTTCGGATACGTGACAAAACGGGCAGTAAAAGTCAGCCGACGCTATCAGGGAACGGGTGATATTACGACACGTGGCGGAACATCACGTCGGTTAGAACTGGCGATGGGACGGCGGGAAATACGGGCGCCTGCCTTCTCCTCCCACCGACACGTAGGCCCCGCCGTGGTTAACGCCACGTTTCCATCAGGCCGGGCCCTGATCACTTTCCCACGTGCGAGCGCCCGGGGCCCATCGCTGTGTGCGTGTGGGTTTTGTTGTGGGCCCACCTGCAGAGGGCTATCTACTTTCAGCTGAATTAATGGCGGGGAGGCCAGCAACAGGGGGATGAACTGTGATGTTTGCTGTTTGGAGGAGGAGAGATGGGAGGAGAACGACAGTGGCTTCTGTTTACCCACTGTGCATGTCTTTGCCCTCTCCGGTCTTCCCTTCTCTCTTCCTTCTTTCTTTCTTTTCCCTGTCTTGACCATACAGGCCAAGACTTGTTCATTTTCCTGTCACATGCTTGCATACTCTGGTAATTTTGTATATGTGCACATCGTGCTTTTTGTATTTGTGAAACAGAGAGATATATGAAAGGTGTCTCTTGAAGGCGGGGTTGAAATGCTTCCTAGGAAATTTCTATAAATTTATGTTTGAATCCCATGTTTTAAAGGATGCCCACATATTTGCGGTTTAATAGAGTTCCCTAGAATATTTGAGTAATTACAAAGTAGGTTGACACCATATCGCCGATGATAGTAATCTAATGTACTATATGAATGTTTCTAGAATATATTTATAGTTTGAAGTGAGGGATCCAATACTGTCTGAAATGGTATTCATGAAGTATACATGGTCCACCGCAAAAAAAAAGAAGTAGGATACATGGAACATGGTGATTGTATTACCACTTAAATATATATTTGAGTGAGGTAAAATACTTGTACTATCATATGGTATTAGGATTCACCATAATTGAACTAGTACTTACTTCACTCTTCGAATATTTCCTGACAATGTTCTAGGCAAACTTAAGAAACTTTGATTATCAAAATATTTTAAATAGTTAGCTTAAAGCGTAGTACTTCCTTCGATTGTTTTAATATCACATGTTTCGTTAATTTTAGGGACGAGGCCCTAACAATAGCCTCTGATCAGAAACAAAAAAAAATGAAGAGAGGAGGCAACATTCCAAGCAAGGGGATGATCTCTCAAAATCATACCCTATGAAGGTCAATCATGCAAAATAACAAGAGGGCCAGGCCTGGCCTGGCCTGCTCGCTCTTCAAGCACAGTGCAACAAAATATTTATCTCCTTTCCTTCTCCTATAAAAAAAGCAAAGAGAGAGAGAGAGAAGGAGAGATAGAAAAAGGGTCCTAGCACACACCAACGAGTTCCCCAAACAAATCATTCAGGCACATTTTCTCCCCCACAGAAAAACACCTAAACTTTACCTTCCGTGCTGTTCCTTCCCTTTTCCCAATCCTCCTCCCTTTCTTTCCTTCTCTCCTCCCTCTGGCACGGCAGTGCTCCATCTTCCCAGAGCCAGGCCAGGCCACCCCCATGTATCCCGCTGCTGCGGAGATCACGCCCAACAACAGCACCCGCAGAGGCTGCAGTGGACACGCCTGCTTCTGCTGCTGCTGATCTCTCTGCTCCTTCCCCTTCCTTTCCTGCCTGCCTGGCCGGCTCCCCCCTTTCCATCTTCTTCTTCTGCTGCTTTTTGAGCTTCCCGGCCGTATCCACACACACACACATACCCCAACAAATAAAGAAATCGAGCTGTTACCCGAGTCTTCCGCTGCTGCTACTACTATTATTAGAAGCCATTTTATTCTATCTATCATATGGATGTGTGCACAGATGCATGTTGGAGTAGAAGATTATAGTGGGAGGAGCAGCAAGGCTTGGTTGGTCTGGCCGCCGGGGAGTAGCTAGCCGTGTTGGTCGTTGCGACCAAGAAGACGAAGAAGATTGAGTCGACGAGGCATGGAGGATCTGTACAGCATCCACCCGGGGATCTCTCGCGCCGGCGCCACCAGCGAGGCTCCCCCGCCGCCGGCGGATCTGACGGAGCTCGTGAAGGCGCAGATCGCCGGCCACCCGCGCTACCCCACCCTCCTCTCCGCCTACATCGAGTGCCGCAAGGTCCGCCGCGTTCCAACTTCCAATCAATCATGCAGCTCGCTCTAGCCAAGAATTGCGAGAAAGATTGCCTTTTTTTTCACCTGCGCGTGGGCGTGCCTGTGTTGTTGGTTCTTGGCAGGTGGGCGCGCCGCCGGAGGTTGCCGCGCTGCTGGAGGAGATCGGCCGGGAGCGGTGCGCTGCCGCGTCCGCCGCCGGGGAGGTTGGCCTCGACCCCGAGCTCGACGAGTTCATGGTACGCTCGACGAGTTCACTGATTCCACTGCACTTGCTCCAATCGAATTGTTCCTGCGCTGTTATTACATGTGATGTGACATGGCGTGCAGGACGCGTACTGCCGGGTGCTGGAGCGGTACAAGGAGGAGCTGACGCGGCCGTTCGACGAGGCCGCCTCCTTCCTCAGCAGCGTCCGGACGCAGCTCACCTCCCTCTGCGGCGGCGCCGCCTCGCTCTCCGGTAAACAACTCTCCTCTTCTCTTCTCATATCCCTGCATCTCTATCCTTTTCTCTACCTCCGGCGCCGTTGGTGCAACGACTTGACCGTGGCCTCGCCGTCGCAATTGCCGTCGTCGTGCACATGCGCGAGCATCATTATTGGTCTTGTGCGAAGGAGAGTGAAGGAAGCTTGTGTCCGTGTGCGAATAGCTAGCCTTGATGAATGCGTGTGCGTGTTCTTGAGAGGTCAAATCGTGTCCATGCAAGTGGGGCGCAGGCGTGTCAGAGGGGGTCCGATGAGTAAAGCATTCAGCCGCTCGTGTAGGGGTTTTGTCCAAGGTTCCTGTGTAGCCTTGCTCCTTTCCTCCTTGCTCTCTCTCTCTCTCTCCTCTCTCTCTTCTCTATTCTCTCTCTATAGATATAGAGTAGGGAGCATGGTGCTACTTGTAGACTTTGTAGGCTCTGAGGACTGATGGAACTTGAGAGGCTGCTGCAGCTGATGGGGAGTGACACTGCTTGGTTGGCTTTGGGAAAAGAGAATCTTGCTCTTGCATGCCGGTTACTAGCAGTGCCCGACGGTGAAATTTTCTTCTTGTGGGGGCAGTTCAAGATTTTGCGTTGGATACTGCCTTTGGCTTTCCTGGTGTTATGATCTCTCTTGCTAGATTTGTTTGTGGTAACTGCTGGTGATTAGTGATTAATGACAACGAGGCTTCTTTGTATGAACGCATTTCCGAATATAGTGCTTTTATTTTCATTTCATTCAAAATTAGTAAGGCTTTGCGGATCAGTTGCTGTTAATGCAACTTAGATCATATAAGGATTTGGGCGCGCTTAAGCTATTTTCGAATGGAGCTACTTTGCGTTAGCAATTCTATGTCCACACATGCCATGTACTCCATAATGTTACATATCCCTATCATGAACAGTGAATCTGGAGTGGTGAACATCATGGGCTTTTGAAAGGTTCACATGTTTAATAATGTCAAAAGGATGGCACTTGTAACTAGGAACACATGTCAAACTTTTAGGACATCCAAACAAACGGTAGCATTGTTTTGGTTAGAACAGTCCATGTTTGTATTTGTGCAATGCCGAGTACAAACATGCAGGTTACTACAAATGAGCATGAAAACACGGTCATAGTAATGTCCACAGTAGCCTCCCGTTTTATCCCCAACTTTTGGAACTAAGTCTGAGCCCATCATAATATCAACTCTATACAAGAAGAAATTAATGAGCAGCTTGCAGTCTAGCATTGCTAATTACATGCAATTGAAATATTAATACGATAAGTAGAAACATATTGAGAACTGTGTGACATTATATCATAACAATTCTGATTCCTAATTAGCAACACCATTCTGCTTAACACTACTTACTAATTTTGATAACTCGAGCCAAATGCTAAAAATCAATTATGCATAATCAATTTGCTTTTGGGGTCTATTCGGTTATGTACATCGGTTATCACTAAATGGCTGAAACATATTTGTAATATTAAAACCTTTTTTCTAGGTGCGTGCAAAAATAAACCCTTTTGAATGTGTATATGCGACAGGTTTGCTCAATTCAACCCCCTGGTATTATTTTATATTGTAAGCAAACAAGATTAATTGGAGTCTCAAAGATGCAATGCATCTCCTTGAGAACTCCGACTGTGATAGGTTGTAGCACCAGTTAGGGCTCATTTTGACATTCCAATTTCGCAAGGACTTTATTTATTACCATAATATGTTCAACCTGCAATACTCCTCTTTTAATCAAAATTCACAGATCTTTCTAAAAATATTTAAGTGTTTTTCTCCGAACTAGAGATATGCCTCTAAAATCAATAAATATTAATTAGGAGCGGGGCAAACTTTTGCTGATAGAAACTAACCATACTATCTAGCCTATTAGTCCACAAAGTAAGAACTCCTAATACATTTTTATATTTATTTTGATCATTAGAAAATGAAAGATTTAGCTAACTATGAATCTCTCCACATCCATTTCTAGCTCCCATGAACTAGCTCTTTTTTGTTTCTAGCACTGTACAAGTGATTAATCTGTAAGTTAACCCTTTGTCGGAATGGCTGCAATGCCAATGCAAACAAGGCAATTTCCCATGCTTACCCCGATTATAACTAACCTCAATGCAACTATTGCAGTAATCTCAAGTAAACACCCAATTCCACCTGCCTAGTCAGCAGTCATGATCACAGATGAACATAAGTAGTCGTTATTGGAATCAGATGTTTAATAAAAAAATTTAGCAACGATATATTTCTGAAAAATGAATATTCTTTAAATGGAAACAATTTCAACGTCCAATTGATGGCTAATTTTTAAAGAGTACTAAAATAAGCGAATATTATAAAAATGCTTATGATATTTTAATTTACTCTGAGAGTACTCAGTAGAATTATTACTATCTTTTTATTAGGTAATTGAGTGTTTTCATCTTGTACAATGTTGTCAACTGGTAATTAACCTCTTTAGTAATGCTGATTAGGCTATGTAGCTTGAAATTTGCTGTGGGTATCTAGTTGTGTCATCACATATCACCATATCACCTGATCCGTGATTTCAGCGAAACTTTTAGGATTCTGACGGCTATTTTGCTATAAATTTGAAAGATGTGGGACTTAGTTGCATAATTGAAATATATTTTTTATATATTAAGTATAATCGAAATATCTATCATTTTGAAGTCATGTTATACTTTTAGTTTCAAGGGCCTGGTGACAGCATGAGCTAAGAGATGGCATATACTCCAAAAGTTCAGTCTAATACTCCTAAGCGGTAGTTTTCATAAACAACGGACACAGAAAAAGGAGCCATTTCTCTTCTTCAGGTTTCACTAATTAGAAACCCACTGTAGAAATATATTGATGTTGAATATCATGGAAACATAATGATTTAGAATCTATTTACAAAATTTTCTACACGTTGCAGGCGTAGAAAGAAAAGTTACGACTGCTGGGTTGGTTGGGTGTATGCATAGCATTTGAGGAGCCACGGCTTTCTTTAGCCTTGCTACGTTCCATCATTGCAGCCTTGGTACCTTAATTTTTTTAAATGGTAGTTTTCCTTGTTTTTAAGTAAGGTTTTTTAAGAGTGGCGTAAGTACAAAGAGATATATCGTATATTGTGTACTTATAGCATCTTAAAACTATGATGCTTACTTGGCTAGAATGTAGAAACTTCATAAGATAATGTATCGTAGAAACTATATCTGAAAGACAAAACAGCCTCTAGTCCATCCTGTCTAGAGATGGCATATACTACTAAAGATGTTTTCTGGCATCTTAAGCTTTAATAAGCTGGTGGACAACAAAACTATTTGAAACTCATACTAAAACAGACTCAAGGACAACATGACATTGGTTGGCAATACGGTGAGCCCCTACAAATGGTCAGCACCTGAAGTGACGGGTGGCTCTAAGGATCATCCAAAAGGGTCAGTTTTGGAACTAAGTTGGCTAATTCCTTAATCAAAAGGAGGGGAAATGAGATATGATGATTCCTGTGTTCTTGCACAGTTAGCCACATCCATTACCATGCTTTCTTAACTCTTGAGCGTGTTTTACAATAGATGTTAAAGCACATTTTTGCATTGAGCTTGTCGAATAAATGTGGACTATTTTCCAGTGCTGAAGTCTTGGTTTATGTTCTTAAGACACTACTGCCCAGATTATTGCTAGTGTTGGATGCGTTGTTTCTGAATGTGACCATGGTTGCAATGTTTCTCTCCTTGGTTTCGAATATGCCTCACTTTCATCAAGTCTGGATTTCTGAATGTGTCTCCTTTTCCGTCACCCCTGGATTTCTGAATGTGTCTCACTTTCCGTCACCCCTGGGTTTCTGAATGTGTCACTTTCATCAACACCACAAACATTGCCAGTTCTGTTACTGTATGTTTTAATTCATATACTCGTGCCCTTTTCTTTCAAATATGCTGAGAACTGAAATCTGATATGGAGTTTGTGCGTGTAAGATGAAATGGTAGGGTCCTCGGAGGATGAACCATGTTCAGGAGACACCGATGCAACGGACCTGGGGCAGGAGCACAGTTCACGATTGGCTGACCGTGAGCTAAAGGAGATGCTACTCAAAAAGTACAGTGGCTGTTTGAGTCGCTTACGGTCCGAGTTCTTGAAGAAAAGGAAGAAAGGAAAGCTACCAAAGGATGCCCGGTCGGCTCTGATGGACTGGTGGAACACACACTACCGCTGGCCATATCCTACGGTAACATCCTGATAACACCTCTTAACTATCCATGCTCAATACTGTAGCACTGACCTTGCTATGATCTGCCTACACGATGGTGTCTTGGCAGGAAGAAGATAAGGTGAGGCTCGCAGCGATGACCGGTCTTGACCCAAAGCAGATTAACAACTGGTTCATCAACCAGAGAAAGCGGCATTGGAAGCCATCTGAGGACATGAGGTTTGCGCTCATGGAGGGGGTCACCGGAGGTGGCTCCTCGTCTGGCACGACGCTCTACTTCGACACGGGTACGATCGGGCCATGAGACAGACACCCACTCGGCAGACAAAGGGCATGTTTACTGGCAGGTGGTGTTTGGTGTGTGTCATGGGTAATCGTTGATATGGAAAAGGATCACATGAACCAATAACCTCATCATTTTGTCTGATTATTGTGTATATGGGCGATTTCGCAGGACAGAATGTACAAGGGAGCTGTTCAGGTGACATGTAACATTTTATCTGAACCTACCATAACATCAGTTAATTGTTTGTATGACTATTGGTTACCCAGTCAAGTCTAAAAAAAAAGACTGGGGATTATAAGTGATACATGTAGCAGCATCTTACTCCATCCATTTTGTATCTCTTGTGTTCTGTTCTGTCGGTGTCATGAGGTGGACAATTTTGCTACAAATTGTTCGTGCCCAGCCCTTCGGATCGGATATGTTCGAGAGATTATGAGATGATATGCTAAGACCTGAGCTGCCGTTTCTTGCTTTACAACAATACAACGTCGTATTCTTCGTGTCAATCTTTGGCTGCTCAAACTAAGAGGGTACGGAATAGAAATTGCGTGTTTGACGAAGCGTCGAAATGGATGATAACTGTGATACTGTTGGCATGTTAGAAACTTTGAATCTTCATAAAGTGAAGTGGGTGCAAGGCCCATGTAGAATTGAGGCATTGAACTGGGCTCGGAAAACGTTCTGCTCTAAGCCCATCAACTAGAAATTTCATGGTTCCAGGGTCTTTATTTGTTCTCTCGGAATTTTGGTAGGAGGAAACTAGTCGATCCAGGGGACTACTCAATCGTGAGAGACTGATAACCGATTGAATCCAGAGACCAGTACATAAATGAAAACCACAAAAAGAAAAGAAAAAATTGTTCTGGGGAGCAATCATCATCCTCAGAAGCTCACAACCACACATTCCCCCCATCCACACATACCCATCAGTTCTACATACAACCCACAATAGCAGGATGCAACAATTTGCATGCTCTTGTCACTGTTACATGAAAATAATGGAAATAAAGACAATTTTCAATTCACCTTATCATCGACGCTTGCATAACTTGGATTCATCTCACACAATTCAGCTCAATCAGACAGACAAACCAATGAAGTAGAAACACAAACATATATCATATAGGTTCATGTCCAGATACAATACAATCACAATCCATGTGCTCCCATCCCAGTCACATCCACATAATTTCGCTCCATGGGAACACATTTGAGCACACAATAAAATTACAACCACACTCTAATGATTATTAATGGTCTAGATTAATATCATGAAACAAACCATGATCAACAACATGAGCAGATAGCCACAATCACACAAACTAGTAGTAGAACAGCACTGACAATCTCAGTAGTAGGTGGCCATGTCTCACAGGCCGCTGCGACGGTTCTTGGTGATGCCTCCAGCTCAGAACTGGAACGCGTCGGCGGCGATGGGCTGCAGCGGGAACGGTGGCTGCCCTGGGCGGAGCAGCGGGTCGGGGATCTCCGGGATGTCCACGGGGGCACCAGCCATCTGGAACACCTCCAGCACGCCGGTGAGAGCCTCCAGTCTGCCCGCCAGCTCGCCGTGGCGGGCGCGCAGCACGGCGTTCTCGCCGTCCACCTTGCTCAGCTCGCCGTCGAAGGCGGTGATGCGCGCCTGCACCTGCGCGTTCTCGGCCTGGAGGCGGGCCACCTCGGCGACCAGCTCCTCCAGCCGCTGCTGCTTCCCCTCGTCGGTGGCGAATCCGCCGCCGCCGGCGCTGCCATCGGTGTGGCTGTCCGGGCTCGAGCTCCGGCGCGACGACATGGTCGGATCGATTTTCTTCTCGAACAGAATCGAAACGGAATTTCTTTGGAACGAAGGAAGGGGGAAAGGATTCAAGGAAGAAAACAAACTAAGACAGAAATCTAATCAACTAGAGGCTGGTGTTCTTGGGGGGAGGCGACGGAGAAGGAGTGGGAGCGGCGGCGGCGGAGCACGCGGAGCTTCATCGGACGACGGCTGTCGTTAGAGAAACGGGTAGGTAAACATGGGGACGGCGGCCGGAGTCACTGGATCTGCACAAGCAGGACCGGGGAACTAGAATTCGAAGAACCTAAGGGGCCTAGGTGCAGGAGTTTCTCCAGGAAGAGGGGGTAGACTCTGAATGAAAAGAAACTACGAGGACCTGAATGAAAGAAAAGGATGGGAACAAGGACTTAGCTGAAAGATGGCGACGGCGACCCGGGGGCTCGCTCTAATGCTTAATGACCAGGAAGCTTGAGGAAATGGGGAAGGTTTACAACGGCTCCCGAAGGGTCTATTTATAGCAAAAAAGAAGGGCAGTTTGGGGATATGAGGAAGGGGGAAGGTGGACGGCATATTCCGGATGCTAGGCTGTCACAGGCGTTAACCTACCCCACCGTCAAGCATATCTTGCTCTTTTGCAGTTTGGTACATGAGCAATGTATAATTTAAAACAGAGACCATAGAAAAAAATTTGAGCTTGGTTTTCTTACTTGCTAAGCTATGTACTCAGATTGATCATCGTGCAAAATAAAAATAAACACGAGTTCCTACAATTTATTGATATAAGGTGTATTTTCTATAAGTATAGACAATTACAGTATACTAGTGAGTAACTCAATTATACTCTCTTTCCTTTAGTATTTTCTATTATTCTAAACATTTATCGTATACTCTCTCCATTTTTTAACGTTCCGACATGATTGCTAGTTCATACTTGAACTACTGTCTTGTCCTAATATCAATAAGAAAAAACAAATGAAGAGAGTACTAGTAAATGCTAGCTAAATTTACTCTCCACCATCCATTACGTTAGCTTTAGTGGGCAATCAGGTTATTGACATGTTCATTACGGGCACATTTGGATGGTAGTCCGAAGTTGTCTTTCCAATATTGTAGCGCCGGCCAAAAGTGATACCACATTATTACTTGCCAACTCAAGGCGAAACAACAAATGTTCATAAAGATTTGGCAAGCCGAGAATTGGCTTGACAACGACATCCGAATGGTCGCATATAACGACATTCCATGTAACATAATGTGCAAGGTCAAAGATGCGATGAAATTTATTTCTCATGACATTGAATTAATATATAATAGCAGGCATGCGCGCGCAAATAAATTTTCAATGTGTTCGAAGGATTAATGAATTTTTCTCTAACATCCTTACTCGTGATATAAATCCTTTTAAAGCATAACATACAACTTGTAAAATCACATGGATATGCCTGGACATATCCAATAGGGAGACATTTGCACATGTCCTCTGGTCATGTATGCTCCGCATATGAGGACCTAATAGAGATTATAGCTTCAAGAAGGGTGTAAACGGAAAACTTGTGAAGCTGCCGGCTGACCCAACGGCGCGAACCGGGCGACGGTGACCCCCTGAAAGCGCGCACGCACCCAGCTCGGTCCAGCCGTCCAAGTCATAAACTTCTTCCAAATGCTTCCTTCTTTGTGCCAAATTTGCCCACTATTTACATGTTTCGAATGCAATCCATGCCTATCCACACTCCACCGGAAGGAAGCGGGTAGGAAGACGCCCTCCTCTCAAAATAAAATTTTTGAGAAAGCGTGTCGCACCTGGCAACCGCGGATTAATTATGCGATTAGCCCATAAAGACAGCACAAAGCAAACAGCCCTTCTTGCTGTGAAGGAGTACTAAAAAAACATTAATTGGTGGATCTTTGACCAGATTAACCTCCCCGTGTCACATGGAAACAACAGCTAGTTGGTAGTGAGTAGAAATTTGGGGAGAAATATGATGGAGAAGAAGGTGAGATGGTCGCAATTAGATGGGGGCAGATAATGACGTCTTCTCGTAATTAGATCAGGGGAGAGAGAGATTCTTCTCCACCTAAAGGAGGATATCCTTGTTCTAGATGCTTTCTTTGCATTCCTTGTCTGTGGTTTTATCTTGGAACCATCTATCTAGCTCTCGCACATGGAAACAACAGCTAGCTGGTAGTGAGTGGAAATTTGGGGAGAAATATGATGAAGAAGAAGGTGAGATGGTCGCAATTAGATGGAGGCAGATAATGACGTCTTCGCGTAACTAGATGGGGGGAGATAGACTTCTTCTCCACCTAGAGGAGGATATTCTTGTTCTAGATGCTCTCTTTGCGTTCCTTGTCTATGATTTTATCTTGGAACTATCTATCTAGCTCTCGCCGCTGATTTCAGCCGTGACAGTTACCAGGTCGGTGGTCTCTCCTTGATGCCTCGCTACTAGGGCAGAAATGGAAACTTCCCTTGTAAATTACTACTCCATTATTATAAAGATATTAATAGGTTAATTAGCGTCGTTCTTGATGTCGTTTTAAGCTTAAGCGATCCCGCCAAGGCGTCAATACAATTATTGAGTGGGAGAGGGAAAAAAAACGGGTATCTTGATGCTCGTGGTCGGTTGGGGCCCTCACCGTCATGCGTGGTCTGTCCTGGGCTCTGGGACAGCTGCTGCAGTAGCACGGCGTGAGCTATACGGGTGGGCCCCACGGTGGGGTCAGCGGAAACAGCCATGCAATTGGAGGTGCGAGTTGGTACGGCGCCCACCGACGGCTGACGCCGCATGTATTGGACGACACGACGGACGACCCCAAAACAGGTAGCCGCACCAGCGGTGCCGCAGAAAGCCACATGCGATCTGCACAACAATATCTCCCTCGTGTCTTCATTTCATCTTTTTTCTTTTCTTTTCTGCCTAGCATACTTTTCTACTACAGGTTGTATATCCTGTAGCAGTGGTTGTCCACCACGTTCACCTTATTATTACCTCTATTATCTAGCCAATGAAGAAAAACTGAGTGAAATGGTGCACTCCCTAGGCCACAAGATTAGGAGCCATTGGGTGGAGCTCATGGTGTCAACTTTCATCTTGTAAAATGTTTGTTTAAAAAATTGGCTACCTGGCCTCGATAGTTGACATTAAATTGTTTAAAAGGAAACAATATTATTCTTCGTTGAGTGCGCGCCACAGAATCTCATGGGTTTGTGGTAATTTGTTAATTACACACAATTCAGGAGTGCTTTTTTGTTTTGATTATGTAATCCCACTAACCCACCCACGCACAATCCTCCAAGAAAAAGAAAAAGAAAATCAAAAAGAACAACAGTCTTGTTACCGGTTGCAGTGTCAGGATTCCAACTATTGAGTTAAGGAATATTCTAGTTGATGCCCTCTCCTCGCATCACCAATAGTCATTACAGGACAAAAGAAAGGCGGAAATGGCAATATTTATTTATTTACTCTTTTGTACAAATGGTAGGATGGTTACATCATTGGTGATGTCAAACACGGCCTAATTAACAGTGCATTATATCGCGCAATATGGTGCTTCACGAGCACGAGAGGGCACTGGAGCAACTTTTCTGTCTACCCCCACGAAAGTTCCAATGTCCATCTCTTTGTTTAGTAATTTAATTGGAACTTTTATTCAAGCATGGATCACGTATTGTGGCGGCCTCCACAAGGTTACCCTTTATTTTGAAGGCTGCAACGAAAAACCAATTGCATCCTCTGTAAAAGTAAAAAGAGGCTACCGATAAAAAAAATGTAAAATACTTCGAGTGACTTTTATGGCTTTTTATCTAAAAACACATATATTCTGTATAAGACTGATACCATACAGGTATAATTTATACAAAAGTGAGCAGAGAGAATTATTGTACATATCTAATACACAAAAATATGTGATTATCTTACTTTTATGCATTCTTATTTCTTGTCGGCAATGTGACACCCTAGAAATCAATCGCTAAAAATTCTACAAGAACTAAGTTGGCCAGCAAATTGAACGTAGCTTGGTTAGTTAGATTTGTTGTAGTGGAACCAATCCACCCGGTTTCAGTGGCAGACGATTGCACATTGTGCGCGTATGTTCATGAAGGTGAGCATTTATGCTTGTTTGTATCTATATTGTGTTATTTTGAAGAAAAAAATTTGCTGAACTGGATGTAAAACTTGAAAGGCTACATTGGCAAGAATGGGCTGTATCTTGAAAATGAAGTTGGCCGGACTTGATGCAAATCTTGAAAATCAAAATTGATTAGGATGGGCTGTACCTTGGGCAAAATAGGTTGAGCCAGAAACAATCACACCAGGGCAGCCCATCTCAGCCCAAAATTTGGCCCACTATAGCACTGCCCGGTTTAGTGTAAAATGGAAGCAGCTAATTCTGGGAGGCATGGTTATAATTGTTGGAATCGCAGAACAGTATTCGCAAAAAGAAACATGTTTACCTAAAAGAAAAAAGAGAAACATGTGGGAACAATGCAAGTAAAGAACAAATAATAATTCTTGGTTTGAGTCTATCTCTAGGTCGAACACTATATCTTGCTAGTATCTCTGTGTCAATCTCACACACCTTTATGGATCTGGTTGGATTCATAAGTTACGAGCAAATCCTCGTTCTAGCTAAATCAATCAACGCAAAATAATATTTACAAATAGGAATTATCCCTTCGTTCAAGAGGATGAGAACACATATCTGTTGACCATGCAGTTGGAGAATTTTTTTTATTTCTTTTGAATCGCATGGCCGTTGTAGAAATTTGGATTGTAGTGCGTATCACATTGTCACATTGTTGTTTTTTTCTTTCTCAAGCAAATTGGCAAGAAAATTCATATCTTAACAAATCCATGCAAGACCAATTCATGCATCGGTGTGGACTGTGGATTTAACAGTGTCCTTGGTTTTGAATTTAGTACAGCCATGCGCCCATGAGTTTCACCTTTGTTTTACTTCTATGTCTAAACTCTTAAAACTGATGTGTTTGGGTTCTTTAGGTGATGAAATTGAATGATGACCGTGTAATTTCTGTGTCTTAATGTGTACCTGTTTGGTGCAAACGTTAAAACATTGTTCCATTTCGGCCCAAATATGTTCCAGCATAAAATTAGAACTGCCTGGTGTGATGATGTAATCAAGCAGCTATATACAGTATATCTTGTGGGCGTAATTAAAAATTGAATACCATAAAAAGATAGTTATATAAAAATTGTAGGATATATATTGTTGACGATTTGGAGAAAATAACACATGGAAATAATAATGCAAATCAAGGGGAAAAAATCGATCCTGATATCCCAAATCTGCCTCCAGATCGGTCAAACACAATCTACAATGAGTTCTTTAGTATGTCAGTCAATCTCAGTCCATCTCTTTGGATTCAACAAAATTAATGTTTCAAGGAGTTCCTTAATTATTCTAGCTAAACCTACAATGCAGTAGACTAGAGTCATGCATCGATCGATTTCCTTCCTTGGAATAAGGGTGTGGTGACATTTATGTTGACCATGCAGTCGGAGAAACTGCACCGTAGTTCGCACGTTTCTCTCTATTTTTTAGCAGTGCATTCATCGGAGTTGCAACGCCGCAGCAAATTCATGCAAGAACAATGCATGCATGCATGCTTTCCATGGTGCGGTGTTCGTCTGTATATATATATATACTCGTGACGAGATCGAAGTTAGGAGTACTTCACAAATCTAAGTTAGAATAGAAAGCAATATATCATCAGCACAACACGAAGTGAAAGTGTGATCTTCTTCGCAAAGACGATCGAAGGGGAACATACATAGCTAGGTCGATCGAGATGGAGATGGGTCGTAGAGTGGTGCGTCTTCTTGCCGCTGTTGGGCTGGCGGCATTGTTGTGCAGCTGCGTCACGATCTCACCATGCGACGGCCAGCGGCCCGACTACCGCGCCGCGCTGGAGAGCTCGCTGCTCTACTTCGAAGGGCAGCGCTCCGGCAAGTTGCCGGCGACCACGGCGTAAGAAACCATGACACATTCTTCACGCACCTGAACACACGGCACGCGGCTTCTTGGTTGTCATTGACATGCACGCGTCCTCATTGATGCAGGTGGATCTGACCGGAGGGTACTACGACTCGGGCGACAACGTGAAGTTCGGGCTGCCCCTGGCGTTCACGGTGACGATGCTGGCGTGGGGCGCGGTGGAGCACGACGGGGCGCTGGCGGCGGCGGGGGAGGTGAACGCACGCCAGCGACGAGGTCCTGTTCGTGCAGGTCGGCGACGGCGACTCGGACCACTCGTGCTGGCAGCGCCCCGAGGACATGGACACGCCTAACTTCGTATAGGATCCGACGTCGCCGCCGAGACCGCCGCCGCGCTCGCCGCCGCCGCCGTCGCGTTCCGGCAGCGAGACGCGACCTACGGCGCGGCGCTGCTGCAGCACGCCGAGAAGGTACGTGAAACGCCGTATATACGGTGCATGCACGACGTCCACGTCACGTCGCCGAAATAATGTTCGTCGTGGCTAGCTGCCTGATGATTTGCGTACGTTCGTGTCGCAGCTGTTCAGTTTCGCCACGAACCACCGCGGGCTGTACCAGAACAGGGTACGTACATATACCTCGACGGAACGGAATCCATTTCTTGTTCAATTTTGTTGAATGAAAAATAATATCGACGCAATGCATTACTCATTTGTTTTTTTACTGGAATATATTGATGGGACCAGGACGAGCTGCTCTGGTCTGCGGCATGGCTCTACGTCGCCACCGGCGGCGATGCCTACAAGGCCTACATCGCTGGCCACTGCGGCGCGCAGCAGTCATTCTCATGGGACAACAAGTTCGTCGGCGCACAGGCACTGATCGCCAAGGCAAGCCATCAAACATCTATCACGCCGTACTTACCAGGTTTAACAAGCTACACACGCAGCAGCAGCAGCATTTGACGGGCCAGTGACAAACTGACAATTGTATTGTTGTTCTTTCGCAGCTCATCCTCGAAGGGAAGCTGCCCAACGAGGGCACCGCCGCCGAGTCGAAGAGCAACCTGGAGCAGTTCCTCTGCAACGTGGTCCAGCGCGGCGGTGGCAACATCAAGCTCACCCCCGGCGGCATGCTCTGGTGGCAGTCCTGGGACAACCTGCAGTTCGTCACGGCGGCGACGTTCGTCCTCGTCGCGCACGCCGACCACCTGGCGGCCGCAGGGGCCACGCTCCAGTGCGGCGGCGCACCCTTGCCGCCGGCGGACCTCCTCGCGTTCGCGCGGCAACAGGTGAACTACATCCTCGGGGTGAACCCTTCCAAGACGAGCTACATGGTCGGGCAGGGGGCGGCGTTCCCGACCAAGGTGCACCACCGGGGCGCGTCGCTGCCGTGCATCAAGTCCGATCCCGCCAAGATCACCTGCAAGGGCGGGTTTGACTACTTACACAAGGACACGCCCAACCCGAATGTGATCGCCGGCGCGATTGTCGGAGGGCCGGATCAAAAATGACCAGTACAATGATAACAGGGAGAATTACCAGCAAGCGGAGCCATCCACTGTCACGGTGGCGCCCATAGTCGGAGTGCTGGCAGGGCTTTTGCAGAACTGAGACGTATACTCTGCCCTTCAAAAACTGTGCGCAGACACTCTTTGTAATTTGACAGCAAAGATGTCTAATAAATTATATGTACTCCCAGAACAAAATTTCAGCATGAAATTATTCGGTTCCAATATTTGGAACAAAGCTTCCACAGATCGTTAACATATATTATCTGAACCTACCAAAAGGGAGTAACTCCAGCCACAACTGATAAAAGTATGGTTACACTATGAAGTAGAGAAATCAATCAAGAGCAGGTAGACAATCCCGTATCACATCCGCGGCATGCTCCAGCTCCTTCTCAGAGATGATGAGCGGCGGCACGAGCCGCACAACGTTGCCTTTCCCAGCTGTCAGCACCATGACACCGGCATTCAAGCACGCATTAACCAAAGGAGTAGCTGGGACATCGAGCTCAATACCCACAATGAGGCCGATCCCGCGGACCTCCTTTACGTGCGGGTTTCCGCTAAGCTTGGTGCGGAGAAGCTGCTTGAAGTTCTCTCCCTTCTTGGACACTTCGGCCAAGAAACCAGGTTTCTGGATTTTGTCAAATACAGTTAGCGCAACCTTGCAGACAAATGGGTTACCGCCGTATGTTGTGCCATGATCACCATATTGTATCGTTGCAGCAACCTTTTCCTTGAGCAAGACAGCGCCGATAGGATAACCATTGGCCAGTGGCTTTGCTAAGGTCATCATATCAGGTTCTACTCCATAAGCATCGTGGGCCCAGAGGTAACCTGTCCGTCCCAAACCGCATTGCACCTGGATTCCCAAAACCGTAAATTACATTAGTTTAGGTGTTGTCCACTTAATAGATAGCCGCAACTTTGATAACCAAGGAATGCAATCGTAATGTACCACTGAATAAATTCAGAATTCAAAAGAGTGATACAATATTTCAGATTAACTAAGTACGTAAAAGCAGATTCGCATGTAAATTCCTCAATGAGGATAGCACTAAGAACATACTATGTCCAATCTTCATAAGAGAATGCACTCCCTGACTTGAATCATTGTTCAATCCACAATTTTTTCTCTTGTATTATGAATAGTGTAGTTTGTAACTAACCTCTACATTTGTTAAATTTTGAAAATGAGGCATGTATTTCATCCCATGTTTAGCACCGAGAACAGAACATAAGTAATAGCAGAGCACACAATACCTCATCAAAGACCAAAAGTGTTCCAGCCTCATCACAAGCTTCCCGCAGGCCCTGCAGGAACTCCTTGGTGGCACTGTGAATGCCACCCTCCCCCTGCACTGGCTCTACAAACACAGCGGCGATCTTGCCAGACTTTATGATCTTCTTGGCCTCCTCCACGTTGCCGTACTCCGCGAACGTCACTCCGGGCATCACGGGCTCGAAGGGCTCCCGGTACTGGCTCTTGCTGGTGAGCGCGAGCGCGCCCATGGTCCGGCCGTGGAAGCAGTTGCTGAACGCCAGGAACTCCACCGGCGCGTCCCCGCCGGGGTGTGCCACCCGCTGGAACTTCCTGGAGAACTTGATGGCCGCCTCGTTGGCCTCGGTGCCGGTGTTGCAGAAGAAGACGCGATCCGCGAAGGACGTCTCCACGAGCCGCTTGGCGAGCTCCACCTGCGCAGGTGGACGGGGGAGGTGAGGGAGCGCGATCATGGGAGAAGATGGTGAAGCGTTGACGACATGGGCAATGCGCCGAGCACTTGGGGGACGCGGGAGTGGGGGACAGAGGCTGGGTTTGGATTGGACCGTACCTGCTCCTTGGTGTAGACGACGTTGCTGGAGTGGACGAGGGTGGCGGCCTGTTCGGCGGCGACGGCGATGAGGTCCGGGTGGGCGTGGCCGAGCGCGCTGACGGCGATGCCGGCGGCCATGTCGAGGTACTCGCGGCCGTCGGCGTCGTAGACCTTGCACCCGCGGCCGGAGACGACGACGACCTCCGAGCGC
>LAPY01000003.1:458618-470992 GCA_000970635.1 Eragrostis tef
TAGCCGCTCCTGAGCAGGACGCGGCCATGGCGGCAGTCGAGCACGCGACAGTTGCGGCGCTCGAGGACAAGAGGGGGGGAACATTGTGATGGGGATGAACCGGGCTGCGAGATCCTTGTTGCAGACGAAGGCGCGGTAGCGGTAGCGGCGGAAGAAGGCGGGGTCGGTGAGGAGGCAGCGCCAAGGCTTGCAAACGAGGGAGGCGCGGATGAGGAGCGCGGGTTTGGCCGGATCGATTCGGAGGATCTCGCCGACGACATCGTCCAAGAGCTCGGGCGGTGGCACCATGACTGCTGCTCGGCGGATGGAGCGGCAACGGTTTGGGCTTTGGAAAACGGGAGGGGAAGAGCCCAACTGCTCAAGAGGTCGTTTTCAATGGGCCACTGCAACTCTTCTTTTCTTTAGGTCGGATAGAAGCTTTACAATTTTATCTGCTGTTTTTTGGTTGCAGAAAGTTCCCTCTTGACCCCTCCTAGCCATTGCATATGCTTCGATATCAGATATAGGCCTTTTATGCTTCACTTCCTGCAAGCAAACCCCAAAGAAGACAATTAATTCAGTAGAAGACTCGAATTTGAATACAATTTAACTGCTCATGGAAGTTTTACCAGTTTCTTCTTATAGTGAGCATGGGAACAGCTACCCTGACGGTGGCTTGCTCCTCTCATCTTTGCTCTACGCGCTTTTGCTGCAAGAGACTTTACTTTCCAAGCTTCATTGCACCATTTAAGCTCTGCAGCTAATTTCCAAGCATGAGGGGCCTTTTGTGCCCACCAAGGTATTGCCTGAAAGAATCAAGCAGATGTCAGATAAGTAAATTCAGAAGCTACAGATTTTGAATGGTAGAAGATGACCTCCATGTACTGCTCCACGGTGAGATCAATTCTGTATGCTTCCTTCTTACGTATTTTCCTTCCAAGAACTCGATTATAGTAAGTGATGACTGACTGGATTCGTCCCTCATAGAACATCTGTGGTATCAGCCTCTTGACAACATTTCGCACTACTCTCCTAGCATGAAGCTCCTTGCCGTTCGCCCATTTAAACCACCACTACGAACAAGCAAAGCGTATGTTAGGATAAAGAATTCTTGAGATGCCAACAAAAAAATATAATAACACATTAACAAATGAAATACCAAACTGACCCAGAAACTTTCCTCCACCCTCTCCAAGGCAGTACCAAACTGTGCATCTCCATCTGATATATCCTCAGCTAGGTTATAGTGCTGCCATGTCCATGCAGGCTCATCATTGCTTTTGTATGTCACTTTGCCAGGAAACGCTTCTCGAATCAGGACACCGAGTATACCATTGGGAAGTCTGCTGTCCTCCTGTTCCTCTCCCCATTGCCTTCACAGTGACAAAATATATGAGCCACCCAACAAAAATAGTAGAAAATTAATACAAGTTGCAGATTACAGAACTTACGTATCTCCATATGGAGTCAGAACAATCTTCTCATCGTCTCGTGTTGGTATCGGGGGCAAGCCCGTCGGTCCACGCTCCCACAAATCATCAGCCTTAACATCAGTCTCAACGTCTTCCAACTCTGGATCATGATCATCATCTGCTGGATCAGCGCAAGCACCAGGGACAGATGTAGTGGAGGATGATATTTCTCCTCCTCTACTTCCCCTTGCACCTCTGCCTCTCAGAGACCCTCCTCTCCCTCCATGTGCAGTTGTTGCTCCTATTCCAGTAGATCTACCTGCACCACTCCCTCCGGATGTGGCTGGTCCTCCTCTCCTGCAAGCAGTGGCGGAGCCAGACACAAAACACGGGGGGGGGGCCCCAGATAAGCATGATCAGGAGGTTGCTCTTCCACCACAGCCGCATTGTCATTGTTTGATTCCTCTCTTTTCCTTTTGAAAAATGAATGAATTTGTTTCTGTTCTGCAACCATTGCTACCTACAGAAAAAAAAATAACAGTAGTTTATCACACAAATGAATGCATTCTGACTTCTCAGTACATAAATTGCAATTGATTCAAAGTTTTGAACTCTGGAAAAAGAATCGACAATGAGGTATCAACTTTGTAAGAAAACCTACCCCAAACGCTGGTCCTGATGGGCAACTACGGGAGCCGAGTGGTCCACGGAGAATCGCGATGGGCGGACTGCCGGAGAGAGCGGAAGCTACGCCCGTGTGTGACGACCGCCGTGCCGCTGAGCCTTGGTCTGCAACTCGCCGATCAGATCAGTCCGGCGAGCTGTGGCTCTGGACCTCCGGTTGCTTTTTCCCCCAAATTGTTTTTGTGCGTTGCCTCACCACCTCAGCTCTGCTACGGTATGCCTCACGGTGGTAAACCCACTGTATAGCCAGGACGAAATCCATTAAAGCACAAGTGTGAAATCATTGTAGCTCTCATCTGTGGCCTTTTGTTTGAACAGCAAGCACAAGGGCACCACACACCAGAGCCCCCTGTATTCCTAGAGAATGCCCAATTCACAAAGTGGTTTTGTCCATCCATTCTTGACTGTATTCACCCCTCTTTCTACGCCCATTGTACATCCAACTACGATCCTCTTCCATTACTAGTGTAAAATAATATTGAATTAGCATGCAGATAATACTCTTCAGTTATTTTATAGGTAGATAACTATACTTGAAAAATAAAACCATAATATTTTTACATGTTCTACTTCCAGTTGTTCCTAAACATTTCAGATTTACTGCATGATTCATTATGGCACTGAAATAATGTAATGGCTGGTAAGTCGGTAGAGTTATATGGACAACCTTGCAAAGAAACGATGACCTCTCGACAAACTCTACTTCAGGGCCGATTTCAGATTTAGTCTAATTTGGACAAACCACCATCAATAGAAAAAATCGCTAAAGCTTGCAATTGAAAAGTGAAGCAAAAATAATGCAGAAAAGATGTCAAATCTGACCTTATCGATGATTCCTTTCTGAAATAACAAGCAACTTCAGCAAAACTTCGTCAATCTACATATCAAAACAATAGTTGCAGGCCAGAAGTAAGTTACGAAACTCCCAATCATAGAATAAAAATTGAAACTTCTCATCGATTTACCTGGCTGGCGTTCCTCCCCTTCAATCTGTGGAGGAGGGTGGAGCACGGATTTTTGGCTGCGGGGATTCGAGATTGGGAGGGGAGTAAAGAAGCCGTGCGGGCATGACGATTTGTGGCAGTGTGGATTCGAGATTGGGAGGGAGTTTGGGGGAGGAAATTGAGTCTAGGGTTGTGCGAATTGGGATTTAGTGCTCCTGGGCTGTAGCATTTGGGGATGGCGTCGGCTGTAGGTGCGTGAGGGAGCAGGGTGGGGTGGGGATAGGAATGGAGCCGGAGCTGGGTGTCCTCCGCGGCGACGGCAGATGAGCGGCGGCGGCGCGACGGCTAGTGTCCAAGAGCAGGTCTCGCGAGAGCTCTGCAAAGGGCGCGGGAAAGGAGAAATATTAGGCGCGCAACGTTTCATCCCCGCGCAATATTTGGCTGTAGCGCGCGCCTTCTGCAAATGGCTAACGGTGTTCCCGCGCACCGCTTCGGGCCGGGCCTGTTTGGACGGCGTCCACCACTCGCCACGCCAAACATTCGGCGTGCCACACTGTCTTAGGCCACTGTTTGTTTCAACGCCAGAGGTTCGGCTCGCCCAGAGAATGTTAGGCAGCTGCTATACACTTCGCCAAAGTGGTGGCGAGCAAATTGTCCCCCGGGAAAAAAAAATGGCGCAACATGGTGAACGCACGGCAAGGATCGAGTTGCCGCACCTCGATGTCTCCGCGCTTCGCTCGTCGTGGACTGCGGCCTGCACCCGCCGGAAGCACCATTGGCCTCGTCGTGCGAGACGCCACCTTATCGCACCGAGCCTTTGGGCTCGCTGCTCGCCAGCTCCGACAAGTGCTAGTAGCAGCCCAAGACTACGCTGGGAGGGAGAGATTGGAGAAGGGACAAGAGGAGCTTAGGAGCTGTAGATTGAAGAAGTGAGAAGAAGAGGCAACGAATCGACGCGATGGAGATTTCGGGAACCATGGAGAACAAGATCAGGAGCAACGATTTGGTCAGGGGAAGACGAACTCGGGAGATGGCTCGCTGGATTGGGGAAGAGACTGAAGAGATAACGACGACGGTAAAATTCGGAGCTCATTTGTTGGGCTGTTTGCTGGGCCCGATGAGGACAATGATGCGATCGTTAAAGGCTATAAAAAAATTTGTATTAGTTAGGATAAAAAAGTCCTATTACTAGAGACGTGTATGAGTACTAAGCGTCGCACTTAATTATTTTAATTATTAGATATTTAAATTATGCCGGTTATATAAACAAAATTGTTCTGGCTTCAACTATCTTTTTTTTTCCCTACCGTGATGTTATATGTTTGGGTGGTAAGATTACCTTTCAATAAAATGAAGTGACTATAACCAACTTTAGCTATGAACCAAACATTTGCCGAACATATTTGCCAAACTTGTGGCAGGTCTTATGGTCCCCATCCAAACGGTCACCGCATCTGATTTGCTACAATTCAACTAAGTTCTGGTTGGCAACCAAACAGCTCTATCTTGCCACAATCTTGGTCATGCCGCACCTTAGTCGTGGCAATCTAGGGTCGCCATCCAAACTAATTCGCCGACATAATTCCTGAGTGTAGAGACACGGGGACTTTGCCGGGTGTCTATTTATTTCCGTAGCGCTTCCTTCTACACTCAAAAAACAAATTGACACTAGGGAGCTTAACACTTTCTTGTAGCGTGCGAAATTAAGAACCAGCACAAATAAATTCAGTACACTACCAGTGAGAATACTATTAAGATAATATGTTATGTTTGGCTTCAATTTAACATTGGTTTCTCAGTTTCTCGCTTACAGGCTTACAGCATTGAAGCTGAAAATTTAAACTGGAGAAGTTTGTGTTTCAGTTGTGAATGAATGGAATCGATTATTAAATTTGCCATGTCACAGACAGATATTATGCGACGATCTTTAATAAAAATACCTATCGCTTTTCCTCCAAGTTTATGTCCTCTCTTTGCATTAAGCCTCATCCACGTTGACAAAGATACCATGCAAAAAGGTGAGCTGATGATTGGAGACGCTATTAAGCACACCTTACAAAAGGAGAAAACTACTTCTATTTTCTAAATCTTAAAAAGAAAAACTAAACAGACTTAGTATGCAGCCACGATGCAGGAAGTGGTTGGGGAAGAGACTGAAGAGATAACGACGACGGTAAAATTCGGAGCTCATTTGTTGGGCTGTTTGCTGGGCCCGATGAGGACAATGATGCGATCGTTAAAGGCTATAAAAAAATTTGTATTAGTTAGGATAAAAAAGTCCTATTACTAGAGACGTGTATGAGTACTAAGCGTCGCACTTAATTATTTTAATTATTAGATATTTAAATTATGCCGGTTATATAAACAAAATTGTTCTGGCTTCAACTATCTTTTTTTTTCCCTACCGTGATGTTATATGTTTGGGTGGTAAGATTACCTTTCAATAAAATGAAGTGACTATAACCAACTTTAGCTATGAACCAAACATTTGCCGAACATATTTGCCAAACTTGTGGCAGGTCTTATGGTCCCCATCCAAACGGTCACCGCATCTGATTTGCTACAATTCAACTAAGTTCTGGTTGGCAACCAAACAGCTCTATCTTGCCACAATCTTGGTCATGCCGCACCTTAGTCGTGGCAATCTAGGGTCGCCATCCAAACTAATTCGCCGACATAATTCCTGAGTGTAGAGACACGGGGACTTTGCCGGGTGTCTATTTATTTCCGTAGCGCTTCCTTCTACACTCAAAAAACAAATTGACACTAGGGAGCTTAACACTTTCTTGTAGCGTGCGAAATTAAGAACCAGCACAAATAAATTCAGTACACTACCAGTGAGAATACTATTAAGATAATATGTTATGTTTGGCTTCAATTTAACATTGGTTTCTCAGTTTCTCGCTTACAGGCTTACAGCATTGAAGCTGAAAATTTAAACTGGAGAAGTTTGTGTTTCAGTTGTGAATGAATGGAATCGATTATTAAATTTGCCATGTCACAGACAGATATTATGCGACGATCTTTAATAAAAATACCTATCGCTTTTCCTCCAAGTTTATGTCCTCTCTTTGCATTAAGCCTCATCCACGTTGACAAAGATACCATGCAAAAAGGTGAGCTGATGATTGGAGACGCTATTAAGCACACCTTACAAAAGGAGAAAACTACTTCTATTTTCTAAATCTTAAAAAGAAAAACTAAACAGACTTAGTATGCAGCCACGATGCAGGAAGTGGGATCCTATGTGAAACAGTGTCAACATAGGATGGAATAAGAGTTTATTTGCATTCCAAATTCCAAATGACCTTTCGCCTGCAATTGTGTGTATTCATTTGCAAAGGGCCGAGCTAGCATGGTTCATGGTTGTTCACTTGTGCACCTATGAATTTAGTGCATAAAAACATTATTTTTGTAATATTTCATATATACACTCAAATTTCTTGATGCGCATACCACAAAATTCTAAACCAGCACAAATAGAGTCAGTACTCTACCAATAAGAATACTATTTTTGGCTTCAGTTTGACCCTGTTTCTCACGTAGAACCTTGAAGCAGAAACTTTAAACTGATGGAGCTAGAAATTTCAGTTGTGAATGGATGGAGTAGATTACTAAATTTGCCAAAAGTCATATAAAGGTATTATAAGACGGTCATTAACCAAAAAACTAAGCATCGCTCTGCACTAAGTTTATGCCCTCTGTTTGCATTGCTTTTTTCACATAGAAAAAAAATCATGTCACGTTGTTATAGCCAGGTGAGGTGATTATCGGACACGCTATTATTGTTTTTGTTTTTTTTTTTTGAAAATTACACAGTACAACGCAGATTCTCACAACACGCACGCACACTCACCCCTACCAATACACGTACGCAAGCCCTACCTCTATGAGCACCTCCGAAGGACTGAGGACCCGACAGATCTGGAGATTTTCGAAGTCACCAAAGGCGCCTGGTTGTCGACGGGAACGCCGCTTACCACATAACGCATAACGCCGGTAATCCTAGAAAATTCGCTCTCACTAGGAGTCGAACCCAGGACCTCAAAGGTGTTACTCGGGTGACTTAACCACTAGGCCAAGACCCCTTTCACGCTATTATTGTTTTTGTTTGAAACCGCTATTAAGCACACCTTGCAAAAGGATAGAACTACTTCTATTATCTAAAAGAAAATAAGCACACTCGTTATGCAGCAAGGATGCAGGTGCAAGTCGGGCCCAATTGGAAGCAAGCACCTGTCAAGGTAGGATAGAATAAGAATTTTTTTGCACTGCAAATTACAAACGGCATTTCCCCTGAACAGTTGCTAATCATTAATCTGCAACCGTATAGCAATTAGCAAATGGTGATAAGGACGGTGTGTTGCGTTGGCTTTTTTTTTTTTGAAAGAACAGGAGGGGCCAAAAAAGCCCCTACTGATTAGAATATATTAAATATATAAAAAAAGGTCATTACAATAGAAGCAAATGAAAAAGGGGAAAAACAAAACGAAAGGAAATAAAAGAGCTAAACAAGCTGTGCTAGCCATGCTTTGATCTCAGGAAAGTACTTCCGTTTCGCTATGTGCAATAACAAAGAGAATTCATGAATAAATCTTGCCTTGCATCCTTGCACCGTCGGATCCACATCATTAAAAATCCAATCATTTCTTGTCTTCCAAAGTGCCCAGGCCATTAAAACAATTATTTCCATGAAGAAAGGAACTGCAAGCCTCCTTTTCAAGATCTTGATCACTCTATATGGATTAGTAGTAACTGGAAGATTAATCCCAATTGATGCCCATGAGGCCCTTGCAAAATCGCACTTCAGAAAGAGGTGCTCCAGTGTTTCTTCCGGCTGCAATATGCACATGTCACACGTGTATGATTCTAATGCCATATTCTTCTTTTTGAGAAGACCTCTAGTATTCAGTCTATCCTTTAGCAACAGCCAATAAATTACCTTATGCTTCATCTGACAAGAAGACTTCCACATCCATCCATAAGCCGGGTGAATAGGGACATGTGCCATCAGGCTCTTATAGACTTTAGAGGTCGAAAACATGGCCCAGCCCCAAATATATGTCCAAACATCATCACTTTGAGCAAGTTGTAAATTTTGCATCATGGACTCCAACTGTTGCAGTTGATTATATGCTTGTTCTGATAGTGGTAAATGGAATATATATCAAGTAAATCAGTTTGGGAGGCACCTTTTAGTGTGATCTTCTTATTCTTTGCAAAAGAAAATAGCTCGGGGAAGCTGAATTTCAGAACCTGATCACCCCATTGATCTTCCCAAAATATAATAGTTTCACCACTGCCCACTGTTGCAGAAGCAAGACCTTTAAATTGATCCAATAATTTCACCACATCACGCCACCAGAAAGAACCTCTCTTTCTCATGCCAGGTAAGGGACCATTACTGTAGTATGACTCTCACACTAACTTCACCCAAGGATATCAGCTTTATTGAAAAATTTGTGCAGGTGCTTCAATAGAAGAGCATCGTTCTGCAGCCTGAGTCTCTTTACTCCCAGACCCCCCTCTGATTTTGGTCTCTGTACCATTTTCCAAGCTGCAAGTGGAGGCTTTCTTGCATTTACATCTGACCCCTTTCATAGACCATGCCTTCTATATGCATCAATCTGATTAATGACTGTAGCATATAGTTTTATTGTGCACATAACAAAAGTAGGCATGGATGATAAGCATGAGTCCACCATTTCTAGTTTGCCGCCAAAGTGAGAAAGATAGAAGTAGAAATCATTCTTCTTTCAATTCTATTGACTAGGGGTTCAAAATTCTCCACTCTTGGTTTTGTCAGTCCCAACAGCAGACCCAAATAAGTGAAAGGCATTGTGCCAATCTGACACCCAAAAGTATTAGCAAGAATCTGCATCTTCTCCTCAGAAACATTGATTGGCACAATACTAGATTTGGCATAATTAACTTTAAGGCCGGTAGATGCCGCAAAAGTAATCAAGAGAGCCTTAAGAACAAAGAGTTGTCTTGGGCAAGCTTCCATTATCAACAATGTGTCATCAGCATACTGCACTATAGAAAAATAAGATGTGTACTGTAGGGGTATTGGCAAGTTGAAAAGCCCTTGATCCTTGGCTTTATTAATGATTGACTGTAAGAGATCTGCTGCCAAGACAAAAAGTAAAGGTGAAAGAGGGTCACCCTGTCAAACCCCTCTTCTACAATGAAAAACTTTCCCTGGCACACCATTTAGAAGAATAGATGATGTCCCTGAAGTCAAGACTTGCTTCACCCAAGAAATCCATCTCTGACCAAAACCCTTGTGTTGCAATATTTGCAATATAACCTCATGCTCTACTGTATCAAAAGCCTTCTCAAAGTCCAATTTAAGAATGACAATTTCCTTCTTACTTTTGTGACATAAGTGCAAGTATTCAAATGCCCATGCTAGGCAGTCCTGTATGGATCTGGATCTGATAAAGCCATACTGATTTTCATGTATGAGCTTAAGAATTATTTGTTGCAGTCTCTCTGCCATGAGCTTGGTAATAAGTTTCACAGAAGAGTTCAACAATGAAATTGGCCTAAAGTCCCCCACTCTTTCTGGATCATCCTCCTTTGGTACTAGAGTAACATAAGAGCTATTAATACTTTGAACGCACAGGTTTCCACTATAAAATGCATCACATAGGTCATAGAAGTCTTGTTTAATAACAGGCCAACATTTTCGCATAAAATCTGTGTTAAACCCATCAGACCCATGGGACTTATTGAAGGGCAAATCAGCAATGATTTTGTCTATTTCCATTGTTGTGAATGGTTCTTCTACCATTCTAGATCACTAACCAATGGAATCAGAGTAGAAAGATCAAAATGCATGGTTTGAAATTCTTTTGTGCCCAACCTTTCTCTGAATGCTTTTCACAATAAATCTGCTTTTCCTTTATGACTTGTAATAGTCTGACCACTATCATCTTTCAGGGGCTGTTCGTTTCTTTGGCTAAAATTTTAGCCATTTAAAATATTGTTATTTATGAGTACTAATTAAGGTCTAATTACAAAACTAATTGCAGGGCCCCTAGGCTAATTCGCGAGACGAATCTAATAAGAGTAATTAAGCCGTAATTAGAAGATAGTTACTGTAGCTTCACTATAGCGAAACATAACTTAATTAGGCTCGTTAGATTCGTCTCGGAAATTAGTCCTCATTTGTAAAAAAGTTTTGTAATTAGACTTTATTTAATACTTATAAATGACAAGATTCTTTTTGATGTGACAGGAGCTTTTAGCCCGTGAAACGAACACCTCTGGCGTGAGGTGATTGTATTTCTCCTGTACTTAATAGTAGCATTGGCATGAAAAAATTGTGTAAACTCATCACCGGACTTCACCCACTTTATAGTCCCACGTTGCTTCCAATATATATTTTGCTGATGCAGCAATTGCTTCAAGTGTTGCCTGATCAGATCTCTGAAATTCCATTCAGCTAGCGATAAATCTCTGAACTCTTCTATGTTGCGTTGGCTTCGCCCGTGATACACGCGTCCTCGGCCGAATCAGCATCTTGACCAGCGGCCCTATCTCAAACAAACGGGTGTGTTGAGTGTTGACCACGCTGTGAGACAGGATGGGCATTGACCTGCAATCAATGCAATCAACGAGCGAGGCTTTTCTGGGTCACACGGCAGGGCCGACATACGGTGTGTACGAGAATTTGGACGCGTTCGGTGTTCGCTTCTCTAAAATTTAGAGTGGTTTAAATAAAAAAATCTTGTCTTAAACAAAGTTTAATTACAAAACTAACTGCAGAATCTCTGATCTAAATCGCGAGACGAATTTAATAAGGGTAGTTAAGCCATGATTAGACGATAGTTACTGTAGCATCGCTGTAGCAAAACATAGCTTAATTAGGTTCATTAGTTTCGTCTCGTAACGATGTACCCATCTGTAAAAAGGTTTTGTCAGTAACTTTTATTTAGTATTAGATTCTCTTTGTTTAGAGTCTCTAAAATTTAGAGGCTGTAAAACGAAGAACGCGCTAATCCATCTTTTTGATGGATCGTGTGAAACGTGACACGCTCGGATCCGGAAGGTCACCACAAGCCCGCCACTGCCAGTGGCAGAACTGTGTACTAGACGAGCCAGGCCAGGCAGTTGGCGCTCAGACAGACACTGACCTGAAGCTGACCTGACCGACACTGCAGCCGACGTACGCCATCAATCCAACCGTGGTGGAAGCAGCCGACGCTGCGACGTCGAAACCAGATGGGTCGATGGACGGGAGGGCCCAGACCCGGGCCCGAGTTTCAAAAGCCACTGCACATGGGCCCGGGCCTCAGAGGAAGTCTATGTGGGCCCCGTAAGGGGACAAGACACGACCCCACACCAAGCTTCCTTTTTGTCAAATCCGGAACAGCTTCGCCGCCCGGTCCGGCGGTCCCGAGCCCGTCGCCACGCTGACGCTGCTGTTGTGTGCAGCTGCAGAGAAATTACCGTGGCAAAGCAAGCCGACAGGCAGTTATGGCTTACGGACATCGCGTTCAAACGGAGAGCCCGCCCAACACGATACAGTAACAGAGCATCTCCTTTTTCTTTCTTTCACATTTGACGCTACAGCTTGCGCTTTGTGCTGTTTGTCGCCGCCTACAGTTATGCATAAAGCGTTCGCAAAGCTCAAATTATCGGCCACCCCGTCTTGAAAATTACAGTTGACAATGTTCTTTTGTGTGGCATAAAGCGTTCGCAAAGCTCAATTAGCTGCGTCTTGAAAATTGCAGTTGACAATGTTCTTTTCTGTATCACATGTAAAAGGTTGGCGCCCTCGAGCAATTCGAATGCATGTACGATTGTAGTACGAAGCTTTCGCACAAACCGCCTTGGCTCAATTGTGGCGGACAGCTTCAAGTGGTTAGCTAGCATCTAGAACTCCAGTAACAGTTGAATGAGCTGCGAGCTAAAATGTCAATCAGTGTGACCAAAATGCAAAAGAACGCGACGACAGTCTCGCTCACTTTCTTCAACAGGCACCGCCTTTCTTCCGTTCCATTTCCATAGGTCGGCCGGCTGGTTCTTCCTCGCGTCCTCCCTCCCCTGCTTTCCCCTTTCCCTCCACTCGCCGTTCAAAACAAACAAACAACAGCACCTCAGCAGCAACCAACCCGCTGAACGAATGCGCGCATGGCGTCGTCCTCCAGTTTTGCGCTTGACTTCCTGCGCCGCCTCCTGTGCGCACACACCACCGGCAACACCGACGGCGGGGTCGCCGCCCGGAGCGAGGAGGCGCCCGGACACCTCTCAGCGCCGGAGCCGGAGGGGGAGGGGAGGAGCCCCTGCATTGTGGCCAGGCTGATGGGCCTGGACGCGATGCCGGCGACGGAGGCCCCGCACGCCA
>LAPY01000003.1:570744-581276 GCA_000970635.1 Eragrostis tef
CGGGCGCCCCTGCCGGTCTCCTCAAACCCTAGCACCATTCATTCTTCCACTAGCACCAGCCCCACTGCGGCGGACATGGCGGCGAAGGAGCCTCTCCCCCGGTGCCGGTGGTTACCGGCGACGGAGGACCTCGCCGGCGCGAGGCCGCGGCTGCTCCGCCTTCCTCTTTTCTTTATTCTTTCGTCTTTCTCCCTCTCTCCCTCGACACCAACGAGTGCAACAGGTTGACCACGGTGGCCGGAGAAGAAAGAGACGGCGGCGCCGCCGCAGCTCCCCTCATCGGCGCGCGCGTCCACCCGAGGGTGAGCGCACCGCCGTCGAGCGGCGCTGTGACGGTGCCCTTGGGTCTGCGCGCCGACGACAACTTCGTCGTGCGGCGCCTCGGTTCTTTGCGCGTGACGGTGCTGTCTATTCCCGCGCAACGACGGCGATGGAGGCGGACACACAAGGTCAGCCCACCTCCCTCCCTTTCTTCCTCTTTCTCTAGGGTTAGGGTTAGGGTTCTTTGATTCTTTCTTTTCCATTTCTTTTTTTTTCCTCGCACAACGGCGGGATTCCTTCATTCTGGACAGAATCGTGTGCGCGCCGCCGACGTCCCTCACGCCGGCGCACCGCAAGGTACAGTCGCTATGACCTAATGAGATCTGTTCTTGCCTTTTTCTGTTTCTTTCGATTCGCGATCGAATCCGTTTCTTTCCCAACTCTGATCTACTCGCTAGACCAAAGCTCTGATACCATTGTAAGAAATCTATGGATCGATAGGAGTAGATCGAGTGGGTTAGGGTCTCCGAATGGTGTACCTTTTCACCTCTGCTCGGCTCTCGGTCATGGATGGCGGCGGTGATGTCGTCCACACGGCAGTGAGCTCCACTCCCGGTGGGTGGCTGGCGGTGGAGCCCAGCGTAGACGTCGATGGTGAAGCTGCTGGTGGCGCTTCCCGTCGCTGGCAGTGCACCCTCTCAGATCGGATTAGGGTTGAAGGTGGAGCTGTTTCTATGGCAACGACGAACCTCGTGGTGTGTATCTCTGGTCCCCACCTCCTCTTATAGGCACTGTGCGACAGGGGCCCACCAGCCTTCTATGGGCTGGGTGTCCCCGATCAGGACACTCAGATAGGGCCCAATTGGCCTTTGGGCCAACTGGTGGAGATCAACACTAACAGGCCCCACCTGCAGTGACTGATATTAGCGGAGCACCCTCCGAGTAGGCGGACGATTATTCCCGGGGCATGCGTGGGAGGTTACCTTTCTCATCCGAAAGCATCAACAGAGAGGAAGGCAGCAGGCGGTGGATCCGTGGTGTCTGCTGCAGAAATGGGGGCGGCGGCGTGCCGTTGCCGAGGAAGAAGGCTCTCTCTCTCTCTGCCTTAAGGCTTGGACCCAATTTTCTAATTAGGCCTACATTTTTTATGTAACTAACTGGGCCTACATGGTCTATGGGATTTCGCACCGAGGCTTTCAGTGAACGGGCCTCCATCTAGGTTAGGAGGAATTGCTTTAATGGGCCAAGTTTGAGCCCATATTCAAGCTGGAACGTTTGGCTCATCGAGTCGAGCTGCGGCGGAGCGGAGCGCACAGGTTTGCCTTCGTCACTGACGCGATTCACTCCTCTTCCAGTCTTCCTCAAAGTCTGACGTTTGTCGTCTCTGGCCTAGCCTGTTTATTAACTCCATTTTTCACCACTACCCTGACTCTGGTCTTAACGAAATAACCCAAACAAGCCACGGTGATATTCCTGGGATGGTTTTTGAGTCATTGGTTATCAGAGGTACCCCTACTTCACACAATTAGGTGTGCAATCTACACCGGAAGGTACGTACTTGCCATGGAGGACCTCGACGTCGTCCTTGGCGGCGTTGGGCCAGAGGTCGAGCTCGATGACCCGGACGCCATCGTGGAGGGCCTTCACGATGGGCGCTTCGCTGCAGCCGCTGCTCAGCTGGTTCCCCGTCAGGTACGAGTTGTGCCCCGTGTAGATGAAGTAGTGCGACAGCGGCAGGCTCATATCCTGGTAAACCTGCAAATTGTTGTTGCAAATTAGAAAATGAGTAGAAAAAAACAAAAAAAGAAAGTGCCAAGAAATTATGATCACAGTTACAAGTTGATTCAAAAGGAAGGAATTGAAACGACAAGAAGAATCAAGCAAGACCGATGGGGGCTCAGAGTCACACATGTTGCACCTAACCCTGGCGAAGTACAACTTGCAGTGAGGATATACAACGCTCGCATCTGTTGACCTTTGTCTAGAGTAGTAGTCTCTCTTTTTTTCGATTCATAAGGGAACGTACCCACAAGTAGTACCAACCCTTTAGCACACGTCTATAAAATGAAATGTCTTATTTCATCAAAAGATATACTCGCATGTAAATAATTTTTTGAGAGCACGTGCATGTGAGTAAATCATGAGCATCGGGATTTTTGGACTCTGATAGGTGGAATGGTAACCTCACAATTCGCAAAAAAAAAGGAAGGTAACCTCACGTCCTTTCCAATACCGCATCAAAATGTGGCTCCCGCCTGTCTTGTAGCTGTGACACTTGAGTCTTTCTCTTTGAGTTGGGTAACACTTTGTTTCTACAAGCAACTAATCTCACCGGACCAACTAAACACTCGTACTAGCTCCAAAGTCAAGACTTGTCCGTGAGCATCTCAAGTACCCGTAGAAAATTATGCACCTTGTGCTCACATGTGATCCCTTGTTACAAATTTACAAGATATTTATTACATCAGCATATATACCTTCTTCACATTCTTGAAACCACAATGATACCTTTTTCCCGGATGAAGTAACTGCGGCGAAATAACTTAAATCTAAAATCGGGGTCTGCCAAAGTTTATAGGGGAGGACGCCATAGAGCTCCCAGATCAGCAAAAGAAAATGGTGTTGCCATGATAGCTTCGTCCAAGTCAAAACACTCATTTCATAACTTAATTAATGGCGTGTGTCCAAGGCGGAGCTCGATTATTACCTAAATTTTAGTATGGTTGTTGTCTGAATCTCTACTAGTATGTTTTCTTTAAGCTTTATACAAAAAATATGAGGCCGCGCCCTTGAAAAAAAGTGTACGTTGAGGAGACATCTCAGGCATGTGGGCAGAATTCTGAATTTTCACCGTGCCAAAAATAATTTGATTGATTTTTATGCTTATAAATATGCTAGACACCACACAAAAGGCTGACAAAGTTCCATTTTGAATGCTAATAATATATGAGATATTGACATTATCCCAGAGAAGAAAATGACACGGAGATTCTTCTTTCAGCAGAGTGAGTTCGTCGACCACACAAAGATTGGTTATGAGCAGCCTTAAATTGCTTCACTATCAAATCAGTGAAGCCAGCATATGCGCCGATTAAGACGAAAAGAAACGAAGGGAGAGAAGAGGAGATCACTTCAACATCAATCTTAATCTTGGCACAGCGCAAAACGTCCCTACATATCTATGGGGGCATTGTACATGTGCCTAACAGTTAACAGTTGATGAGTGATGCCAAGGTGAGGGGACACTCCACATGGTCACGAACTTTTTCGACCACAGCAACTATGAACTGCGCCATTGACCTAATGGCAGGCTTTATCTTTTCCGAACTCCACACTATTCTCGCTAAAGTAATACTACTATTGTTCATCTTTCCATGAATCGAGTCTTCTTTTCGCAAGAAAAACCAAATGCTTATTAGTATTCGAGGAAAATTATTATAATTCTTTTATGCATGCATGCAAAGTTGTCCAATAGCTAGGTGTCATATGGTCTCTATGAAAATAGCTGAAATTGACGCATGGTTGGTACCATGGCCTCCAGACATGCAACTGCAATATTAGCTCGTTTTGAAAATTTAGGAGAGTCAGAGAGTGCATATGGTTGGGCTTCAAAAATCAGAACGGCAAGGGGGGACAGAGCTGAGAAGGGAAGAAGCTCGGGTGATTCATTTTTGTATTAAATAGCCGAAAAGATTTACACTTTGGGGTCTCTGGGAGGCCGGACCAAAACAAAAGTGACAAGGTCAGCTGAAGAAGAGGTGATAGGAGCTTACCCCTCGGCACGGGTCGAGCGCTGCGTTGGCGTCGCTGCAGAGCCAGCGGTGGAAGCCCTCGGCGGTGAGGCCGCCCTTCTTGAGCACCCTCTGCTCCGCCGCGAACGCCATCACCTCCCTCGCCTCCGCCTCGGCGGCGCCGGCGTCCACGCCTTGCACCTCCCGCAGGAACCTCCGCAGCGCCTCCTCCCCGAGCACGCCGCCGTCGGCGTACGCCTGGAACACGTCGGCGACGGCCTCCGACGGCTCGTTCGACGCCGCCCGGAACCGCCGCAGGAAGCAGCACACCCTGTATGTCGTCATGGCCGATCAATGGATCCTCAGAAGCTATACAATTCTTCACTGTGCCTGGCCGGTTTTTCTTCCTCGAATATGGGTGAACTAACTACAGTCCTTGAGCTATTAGGTACATGTGCATGTCTATATATGTGTATGTTTTGTGCTGCTACATGTGGACATATAAATGGATGGTGGCTAGCAGTGGTGGAGCAGTTCTTGCCTGCCTAATGGTCCGTCTTAATTAATTTCTAGTATTGAGCATAAGTGACTTGGACACTTTTACCCTTCAGTTTAGGCTTTAGTCGATGCATAGTAGCTAGCTTATAAGATGATATTAAGTCAGAGATCTTAAGTTCAAGTCATGATGGCTGCATTTTCAGTTAAGCCACTCATAATTTCACGTCTGATGGAGTAGAGCGTCAGCCACACTAATATAAGCAGGCACAAGTCAGGTATAGATGCTGATGCTTAGTGAGTTGTTGCTGTCCTTTGTGTCTGTGTGCAGGTAAATATCGTCCTTCCTCATCAAAATATATGCCTTTTGTAAGTCTTCAAATATAAGATAGAAAAGTTCTTCCTTTTGCGTTTGGAGTGTGTGATGATCGCTAGTTATGGCTTTTCGCCGTAGACGATTTGTTGAAGCCAAAAACAAATGTAATCCATCGTCGGTACTGCCCAGCTGCTCCTCTCACCTGAAGCGGCATGACAGCATACGGTGACGGTTGTCTCTACCGGTCCCGTTCAGTTGTATTGTGTCCCACTACTGCATATGGACATGTTGGTTTCATTCTTGTGAGGTGAATTTTTAGGTCCCGGCCAGACGGTCCTTATCTGGTAGATGTGATCAATTTGGCTCTTGCTCCTTTACGGGGTCGGCCACACCAAATGGTACTTTTCAATATACAGTAGTTGCTAGAAATCAGGTTGATCACATGTGCATGATCCATAGCAGTTTCTGTGCTGCCAATTTTGTGCCCATCAGCTAAGCTGTTGGATATATGAACTGGCGAGTCGTTGTGGATCACACAAAGAAAGTTTTCTTCCTCAGAAGCTATACAATTCTTCACTGTGCCTGGCCGGTTTTTCTTCCTCGAATATGGGTGAACTAACTACAGTCCTTGAGCTATTAGGTACATGTGCATGTCTATATATGTGTATGTTTTGTGCTGCTACATGTGGACATATAAATGGATGGTGGCTAGCAGTGGTGGAGCAGTTCTTGCCTGCCTAATGGTCCGTCTTAATTAATTTCTAGTATTGAGCATAAGTGACTTGGACACTTTTACCCTTCAGTTTAGGCTTTAGTCGATGCATAGTAGCTAGCTTATAAGATGATATTAAGTCAGAGATCTTAAGTTCAAGTCATGATGGCTGCATTTTCAGTTAAGCCACTCATAATTTCACGTCTGATGGAGTAGAGCGTCAGCCACACTAATATAAGCAGGCACAAGTCAGGTATAGATGCTGATGCTTAGTGAGTTGTTGCTGTCCTTTGTGTCTGTGTGCAGGTAAATATCGTCCTTCCTCATCAAAATATATGCCTTTTGTAAGTCTTCAAATATAAGATAGAAAAGTTCTTCCTTTTGCGTTTGGAGTGTGTGATGATCGCTAGTTATGGCTTTTCGCCGTAGACGATTTGTTGAAGCCAAAAACAAATGTAATCCATCGTCGGTACTGCCCAGCTGCTCCTCTCACCTGAAGCGGCATGACAGCATACGGTGACGGTTGTCTCTACCGGTCCCGTTCAGTTGTATTGTGTCCCACTACTGCATATGGACATGTTGGTTTCATTCTTGTGAGGTGAATTTTTAGGTCCCGGCCAGACGGTCCTTATCTGGTAGATGTGATCAATTTGGCTCTTGCTCCTTTACGGGGTCGGCCACACCAAATGGTACTTTTCAATATACAGTAGTTGCTAGAAATCAGGTTGATCACATGTGCATGATCCATAGCAGTTTCTGTGCTGCCAATTTTGTGCCCATCAGCTAAGCTGTTGGATATATGAACTGGCGAGTCGTTGTGGATCACACAAAGAAAGTTTTCTTCACCGTGCTTTGATGGCACCATTGAAACCTCACGGTCGATCGACCATGCATGTCGTCTTCAGGCATGATTGTTTTGACCCCTCTTTTTGAAACACATGTTGCTTCACAGAGTCAGGTTGAGGGTAGTGGACGGTAGGACATATATCATGCATCATGAAATGGTGACCTATTTTTGTTGCTAAAATATTGTACACATATATCTACGCGACCAGAAGGTAAATGAGCTTTGCTACACCATACAGATTGCAACAACACATAGCACAACAGTGCAAATATATTACTACGAGTTTTAACTATTGTTGTGTCTTCTATGCATTTCCGACATTAGAAAAAAAGACATATAAGATTGTTTGCATTTCATACATGAAAATAAGCATTTTTTGCGATTATACATGAAAAATAAGCATCGGTCTGGTGGCAAAAGCACTATTGTCCTCGCAAATTTGAAAATTTTGACTCCTGTAGTGTTCTCATGATAATCATTGGCTATGATTTTTTCCGTCCACTAATATTATGATCCCCCCCCAACCCTCACCCCACCAATAAATATGTACTTTTTCCACAATAAACAATATATTGGCCATAATATTTTGTATTCCTGCAAAAATTGACCGAAATTCATCCAGTTGTAAAATCCTAATATTGTGGCAACATAAAAGTTATTACATCAAAATAAAAGGTGGCCAAACTTTAGAACACACAGACTTCTTGCCATAATATCATCTGAAGACATAAATGTATTTGTACATGTTTTGTAGAAATTATCATTTATTACCACCAAAATAGTTGTACTAAAGTCAGACGTTTTATCGTGCTAATATTGTGGCAGCACAAAAAAATTTGTATCAAAATAAAGAAAAAGTGGAAGAGAAATTTATTAGAACAAGCAACCAGCCAAGACTACCTTTGCATTATCGGAAAAGCTATAGCAGTATGATTTGTATTGGCATATATATGTACTCCTACATGTAACGACTGTACATTCACTGCTCGAGGATACTCAAGCTACTTTGTTTTTTAGTCATATTCATATATAGGGCGACAATCTGGTCATAGATCCTCCACCCAAAGAAAATAATTAAGATAGCTTTTGAAAACAAACTAAATTGAAACAGAGGGATCAATTTATATACATGCACTTCGTGTCAACAGGCCTGCGTCACTGATCTCTACAACAAAACTAAAGAAATTTGTAGGTATTCTTGAATACAATGTCCACCTGTCGAGTACGTGTCCTTGTGTCCGCTATAGCCGCTTCTTTCCCATGTTCATAAGAGCCGGTTTCGTCGGACAAATAATATTAAAGTTTTCCAGTTCCTGTGATAAGGTACGTAGAGAGATCAGCTGGTACGCACAAGTATACCCCCTGATCGAGTCAGGTCGTTCTGGGAACCAATAATTCATGCCTGATGACGCGCAGAGAGTAAAATACCTCATCCAGTGAGACAAAACTATCCGCTTACAAGCTGTGGCCGTCCAAGTGTTGCTCTTGCTCGCATCGCCAAAATTATTTGTGTTAGCTTAGCTCGTCATTAGCATTGACGTTTGCGTCCAATGTAACCAGGCCTCGTGGCTGTATATATGCAAGTAGTTAGAAGTTTGTATTATGACATCTTGATTTTCTTATAAAAAGTAATCAGTGGTTAGTTTAGGCCCTGTCTATAGCTGAAAGCGAAATTGGCGGAAACGAAATGGTTCTCTTAGAAAGAGTATTATAGTGGATGCAGTAGATACATCGATGATAAACCCCCCTTGATGATTTGTAAAATCCAAGTTGAGGAAAATCGATCACCCGGCTCCTGCATGAGCATTAAGGGCCAAATGATTGTGTCAGGTGGCCGGTTAGCGTCGGCATTTCCCGTTGGCGTTACCGTCAGACGCGGACAAGAGCCGGCAGGGGTCCCAACAAGGCGTCGGAATGTTCCTGTTGCAGGACGGGAGCCCGAATTCTGGGTCCAATCACTTCACATCATTTTGATAGATGTTGCTGGCATAGCAAAAATCTTCCCAAATGACTACTCACACTATTTTCTTTAAGAGTAAGGACCACTCCCTCTAATTTTATTTTGAGAACTGAGACACGACCACTCCCTCTATTTAAGAAGAGAAAGTTGGCAGCCTTTTAAGGCCCAGATGAGCTTGGGACCCGATGAGCTTCCTCACTGAAACTGGTCAAATTTCAGTCCATTGGGCTATTCGGCCTGGAAACATGGTGGTCATCGGCCCCATAGGAACTCCGTACTTCGTAAATGGGGCGACTTTAGCCCATTGGGCTATGCAGACTGGTTTGTCGATAAGTCAGGTACTAGGACATCTTTTTCCCCCCTAGATTTGGGTTCAAATCCTAAACTTGATACGGATGTTATATTTACGGCCCATATCATGTGTATCTGCATCTGTGTTTTCGACGCGCACACACACACAAAAAAAAAAAATCCATTACAATTATACTCCATGTGGCAAAGATTCTCCTCGACTGATGCAAAGAAACATCTGACAAGGAGAGAATTAATGCCATTTCTAATCCAGTGCTGCCACGCGCCGGCCGCGGTGCATGTCGGAGGGCGGGGCTCCGGTGTTGGTCCGCCGGAGGGATACGTGCATATGTCCTCCGGTTGGCGCGATGATTGCGTTGGTTGGAACGTGGGCAAGACTGGCCCCGGCCACACCGTCCTGCATCATGCATGAACGCCAGCTCCGCGCGGGGGTCGTGCGCGTCCACGTCATCACTGGCCGTCGCAATGAGCACCTGTTTCCTCCACGCGCATCTCCTCGCGGTCGGCGCAGACCCACGCCACCTTACCATCTTCCTTGCAGTTGCATCATCAAGTCCCTAAAAATTCAGCCCCTCTCCTCCGGGCTCCGGCATCTTTATATAGCGATGACTCGTCTCGTCGCAGGCCATTAAGGAAGCACAAGTGTCTCGGGATCTCGGGCACTCAGCCATTTTGCTAGCAAAGCATCAAGCGGTCGTCGTCGATGGAGCAACAGATGGACACGGAGATCGTCAACAAGAACGACACGGCCCTCGCGAGGAGCCTCTCCGCCGTCACCTACTGGTCAGTCCCCAATCCTCCTCCCTCTGGCATTTTTCCTGCATGCTCGAGCTCTTGTGACTGACAAGCGAGGCGATTAATGTGCGTGCGTGCGTGCAGCTGCGGCGCATGCGGGTACGACCTGCGGCTGCGCTCGTCGGACCGCAACACGGCGGGCATCGTGGGCGGGTACGGCCGCGCGGTCCGGCGAGGGGTGGTGGCCTTCGACGCCATCGACGACGCGCGCTTCGGCCACGCCGACGAGTTCCGCTGCGTCGACGTCCGCGCGCGCAGGCTCTTCGTGCGCCGCACGCGCCTGCTCTGCCGCAAGTGCGGCAAGAGCCTCGGATTCGGCTACGACGACCGCGGCGCCGACGGGACGTCGCCGCGCTACGACATCAGGATCCGCGCGCTCCAGCCGCTCGCACACGCCGACGACGACGACGACGCTCCGTCGGAGGAGGCCGCGTGAGATTTGATGCCGTTGCTTTCCTCTCTTGTTGTTTTCTTGACGCGTTGTGTGCAAGTCGCTGTCGCCGGTGTTTTTGTCTGTAAGTCGCTCGCTTGCATCTCAAGAAATGTACAAACAAATCGATTGCTGCTGTCCTTTTCTGCTCCTCTTTTCTTTGTAATTTTTTATTCTCAAAGGAAAAGGATTTGTCGATCTTGACTGGGTTGTTGAACCAGCCTGGCAGCCTCACCTCCCTTTTTTTTTAATTACACAGTACAACTCAGACACTCACAACACACGCACACTCACCTCTATGAACGCACATACGCAAACCTTACCCCTATGAGCATCTTCGAAGACTGAGCCGGCAAATCCTCGAGATTGATGAAGTCACCACTGGCGCCTCGCTGTCGACGGCTACGTCGCTTACCTCTCAAAGCACAAAGCCGTTAAATCTAAGAAAATTTGCTTTCACTGAGAGTCGAACCCATGACCTTAAAGGTGCCTTAACCATTAGGCCAAGACTCCTTTCAGAAAGAAGTGATACATTATGTCTACGACATCAAGATCCGCGCGCTCCAGCCGCTCGCGCACGCCGCCGACGACGATGCTCCGTCGGAGGAGGCCGCGTGACAGCCGCGTCCGCGTCAGATTTGATGCCGCTCCTCTTCTCTTTTTTTTTTTTTTT
>LAPY01000003.1:593158-603178 GCA_000970635.1 Eragrostis tef
CCAAGGGTTTCAGCCGTTATGGCGGCGGCGGCGGCCGGAGAGACGGCCGTGATATGAGGGGGTCCTACCGGAGGTCGCCCTTCAGGAGCTATGGAAGCGATTTCTCCAGAAACCACCAGGAGCAGCCTCCTCCTCCGCCACCAAGGCGGTCCCCTCTGAGGTCAGTCGCCGTCCCGATCTGCTACGACTCTCCAGGCAACCGGGTTGACAGAGGGGACAGGGACAACCTCCCGCGGGTAACACCATGGCGGCGGAGGGAGAGCAGATCTGAGGTTGCAGGTGCTGCTGGCTCTGGTCATGGGTCTGCTGGCCAGAGCAGTCGGCCGGCAGCCTCAGAAAAGGAGGTTTCAGCTCACCCTCCTGCTGTGACATCTCCTCATGGAACTGATGAGGAGGCGCCAAGGAAGAAGGCCCGGCTTGGATGGGGGCAAGGTTTGGCCAAGTATGAGAAGCTGAAGGTGCAAGGCCCAACAGATCCTGCTGAAGTTGCTGCTGACGGGAGCTCGGCTGATGCGGGACATAAGGCAGTTTCCCCTGCGCCTGCGCTACGCGCATCTCCGGTTGCTAGGCCATCACCCACTCCTGCACCTCCACCATGCGCATCTCCAGTTGCTGTACCATCACCACCACCTGCGCCTCCACGATGTGCATCTCCGGTTGCTGCACCATCACCACCACCACCTGCTCCCCCGCGATGCACATCTCCCGTTGCTGTACCATCACCTGTCCCTGTGCCTCCACCCTGCGTATCTCCAGTTGCGGCTGTACCGTCAACCGCACCAGCACCTCCGCGTTGTGCATCTCCAGTAGCGGTACCATCACCTGCACCATTATATTGTTCCTCAGGTATGCAACCTATTTTTGGTTTTGGACCTTGCATTCCTTACAGCTTTGATATTCACCACCTCTTTTCTTTGTTTTTGAACTTCTAATACATATGTCACTTTAATATTGTGCTCATGGTTAATCAGTTTATTAATGGCAGCTGAACCAAAACAGTGTGGTCAATTTGCAAACAATTTTATGCTTTAGGTTCACACATCTTTTCATGTGCATTAGTAATGCTGCACAGTAAATATTTTGTTTTCATTCGTATGATTGCGCATCAAGACGTTACACTTAAAAAATAGTAAATATTGAATTCTGTAAATATCTGCAAATATATATTAGTCCCGTTGTTCATCTGTCTTGTTTGTTCATATTTGCATGCAAGATACTTGGTATATCCATGTACCATATTTCAAAATTCTATACCTGACGGAGTTTTGGATAGCTTTACTAACTATCGTACACGTTCAGCTGCAGCACCTGTAGACAAATCCTGTCAATTGACGGCAAATACTGTCATGAACTCTTCTCAAGATGCCCCTGGAGCTGATGATCAAGCTTGCAATGATGAATTCCCTATTAAGTTAGATCAGCTTGGTGATGATCCTAGTGATTCTCTTGCAAACTTGCTTGCTAAGTTTCTTCAGAATGATTCTTCTTCTGGGGATTCGAAAGGTCTGACAAGTACAAGTAAGCTGTTGTTACTGAAAGAAAGCATATCCAAAGAGATTGAAAAGACTGAACTTGAGATTGATTCGTTGGAAGGTGAACTTAAATCTGTCAGTACTGAGGCTGGAACAACTGTTGAAGATTCTCCTACTGGTGTCACATATACTGAAAATATTTCACCTTCCTCTGGGACATCGAAAGTTCCTGGCTCTGCAAAGATCTGTGACAAGTCTCTTGTGAAAGAGCACAGCAAGACCAGCCCTTGTCTTAAGATACCTGTGGTGCAGGCAAATGCCAAAGATGCTGAAATGATGGAAATTGAGACAGCTCCAGTTCACAATGCCAAAACAGCTTCAGAAGAGAGTGCTGCGTGTCCTGAAGTTGCCAAGGGTCAGGCCTGTGCAGCTGCTGATGTTGGCGATACGAAACCCTTAGGAGCCAAACCTCAAATTGTTGCTGGCAATGAGAAGTTGGAAGCTTCTTCCTGCCATATTGATACCAGTTCCGTGAAATTAGATGTTCGTGGTGACCTGCCAGGGATCCAATGCTTGTACCCCATTCCGGAGTATAATTTATTAGGTTCCCTTACATCTGCCAATAATGATATAGCCAAAGTGGCTAATGAATCAGTATTTATATCACTGCCTGCCGATACACCTCGCCTTGATTTTTTGGCGTCCACTCATGTTTCCAGCCAAAGGAGCGATGCCTCAACTATCAAAGTGAGGCTCACACTACACAAAAACAGGCTGAGATTCAAAGAACAGGCTCTTACCTTCAAGTTTAGGGCACTGCGTTACTTGTGGAAAGAGGATGTGCGGCTACTAAGTGCAAGGAAACAACGCTCTAAGTCTAATAAGCGAATTGATCAGAGCAGTAGGACATCACTTGCTGGATCTCAGAGGCAACGTGCCTCTAACCGTTCCCGATTAGCCATGCCCGGTAAGTATTTCATTCTCCTCCAAAATTTTCAGCTGTCTTCATCTGCATTTTAATTTCATGTATCGATACTTCTTCATCAACTCATAAATTTTCATATGATATCTGCTTCCGCTTATGGTGACTGATCTTATTTAATAAGTTACTGATGCAAGGGTTCCATAAATCACAGTTTGTTAACTTATTACATCCGCCTCTGCTTTTGAAGTTTGATCGGGCATCATACTTGATGGGAATTCTCTTTCTATTAGTAAATGAAAACAAAGAAGCATGTATTAAAGCCTCCACACACTTTGATAATGTCCCGAAGTTGCCATGGGTCAGGCCTGTGCAGCTGCTGATGTTGGTGATACGAAATCCTTAGGAGCCAAACCTCAAATTGTTGCTGAGAATGAGAAATTGGAAGCTTCTTCCTGCCATATTGATACCAGTTTCGTGAAATTAGATGTTAGTGGTGACCTGCCAGGGAGACAATACTCTTACCCCAGTCCGGAGTATAATTTATTAGGTTCCCTTACATCTGCCAATAATGATATAGCCAAAGTGGCTAATGAATCAGTATTTATATCACTGCCTGCCGATACACCTCGCCTTGATTTTTTGGCGTCCACTCATGTTTCCAGCCAAAGGAGCGATGCCTCAACTATCAAAGTGAGGCTCACACTACACAAAAACAGGCTGAGATTCAAAGAACAGGCTCTTACCTTCAAGTTTAGGGCACTGCGTTACTTGTGGAAAGAGGATGTGCGGCTACTAAGTGCAAGGAAACAACGCTCTAAGTCTAATAAGCGAATTGATCAGAGCAGTAGGACATCACTTGCTGGATCTCAGAGGCAACGTGCCTCTAACCGTTCCCGATTAGCCATGCCCGGTAAGTATTTCATTCTCCTCCAAAATTTTCAGCTGTCTTCATCTGCATTTTAATTTCATGTATCGATACTTCTTCATCAACTCATAAATTTTCATATGATATCTGCTTCCGCTTATGGTGACTGATCTTATTTAATAAGTTACTGATGCAAGGGTTCCATAAATCACAGTTTGTTAACTTATTACATCCGCCTCTGCTTTTGAAGTTTGATCGGGCATCATACTTGATGGGAATTCTCTTTCTATTAGTAAATGAAAACAAAGAAGCATGTATTAAAGCCTCCACACACTTTGATAATTCTCATGCAGCTGCACACATTTATCCATTTACTGCCAACATCAACCATATGAATATGAATAACAGCTCTAGAAAAAATAAAGGATGTTCAAGCTAGGGGCCTTTCTTATTTTGTTTACTGTCAAAGTGTCAGGTCCTTGGAAAATGTTGAAATTATCCTCTTTTGACAAAGTCTCAGCAGTACGTAAGATATATATATATTCTAATGTAGTCATGCATGTGCTAGTTTTAGATTATCTCCTATTTGGGCATGTCTGTACAATGTGACGTCTCCATGCAGTAGGCCAAATTTCTGTTGCTTGGCTGGATTTCATGGAATTGTTATGTTAGATGGCCACTATATGCGCAGATGTTTTCAATTCGATTTTCTTGCTGTGCATGCATACATTTCTGTACTGATTATTATATATTTTCTGTTTGTATATTGCTTTTGTATATTTCTGGCAGCCTTATTATCATCATCATATTTTGATCATCTTTATTATTATTGTTGTTGCTGCTACTGCTGCTGTTGTATGATAGTTTTGTAGATTGCTGTTCCCTGTTTCTGGTAGCTTGCTTTTCATTTTTCGTTTCCATATTTGATGGTTGTAGTGTCCTAGCTGGCGTTACTTTCTCTTGCCCTTTTATCCATATTGACCCTTTATTTTTTGTTTGCAGCTGGTAATTTAAGTACTTTTCCCACTCCTGAAATATCAGATGTTGCAAACAAGCTGTTTTCAGAATTTCAGATTAAGCGCTGCAGAAATTACTTGAAAATGCCTGCACTGATTTTAGATGAGAAAGAGAAGGAATGCTTGAGGTTTGTCAGCAAGAATGGTTTGGTTGAGGATCCTGTTGCAGTTGAGAAGGAGCGGGTTATGATAAATCCATGGACTCAAGAAGAAAAGGAAATATTTATGGAGATGCTTGCCAAGTTTGGCAAGGATTTCTCCAAAATCTCCAGTTTCCTTACACACAAAACAACTGCTGATTGTGTCGAGTTTTACTACAAACATCATAAATCTGACAGCTTCAGAGAAGTGAAGAAACTTTTGGATCTGCGTCAACAGCATCCGACAAGCAATTATCTCGGAGCTAAATCTGGAAAGAAATGGAATCGTGAGGCAAATGCCGCTTCACTTGATATGCTCGGGGTAGCATCAGCAGTGGCGGCCCAAGGCCTTGAATATGGAAACGGAGTGGAGAAAATTTCTGCAAAATCTCTCATTCGGAATGGTTCTAATGTTTCTTTCGTGGCCCAAAAATCATACAGGGAGTGCCTTGATAATGTTTCTTTGCATGAGAGAGAATCTGTTGCTGCAGATGTATTGGCAGGCATATGTGGCACTCTCTCACCAGAAGGAATGAGCTCATGCATTACTAGCTCTGCAGATCCTGGTCAGAAGATTAGCATAGCAAGAGTGGACCAAGCATCAACCCCTGAAATCGATAAAAGTGTTGATGAGATAGACACTATCTCAGATCAAGAGTGTGAAGTTGATCCAGTTGATTGGAATGATGATGAGAAATCAATTTTCATTGAGGCCATGAATAACTACGGAAAGGACTTTGCTCGCATATCATCATGTGTAAAGAGCAAGTCGTATGAACAATGCAAAGTATTCTTCAGCAAGGCTCGAAAATCACTTGGTTTGGATTTGATCCATCAAGGGGTAGCTGATATCAGTATGCCAACCAGTGATACCAATGGGGGGAGGAGTGATAGGAGTGATACTGATGAGGCCTGTGCTGCTGAAATGGACTCAGCTATTTGTAGCACACAGTCCTTTGCAAAGACAGAGATGGATGTATGTCCTACTGAAGGAGCCGTTCAAGGGCCCAATTCTTGTGCCATCTCTAAAAAGACAGAAGGTGATGGATCAAAATTTGATTGTGATGTTTTAGATGTGAAAACCGAGGAGGGTGAGAGTAAAGCAGATAAAATTTGTAATCTTGCTGATCATGAACGATTCAGTGAAGATGCTCATCGGTCAACATGTGGTCCTATCGATATTAATTGTCCTGAAACTGCAGAGAAGCTGGATGGCACAGATAATACTGTTGGCCAAATGACTATGCACAACATTAGTGACATTAGCTCTGCAACGGAGCAGGCTGTGTCAGTGCACTTGGATGCCAGGATCGACGGATGTTCACACCAGTCTCTTGATAATATACTAGTGAAAGTTGAAAATTCTGTCCCCTCAGCCAGCGTAGCTGCAGATACTGGTCTTAAAGAAAATGTTCACTTCTCAAAAGTGACTGGTGCCACCTCTACTAGTCCTACATCCATCTCAAGTTATCAGCATTCCATGCCGGGAGGTGCCCCTTCAAAACCAAAGCCACAGGTTACTCCCCTCACTCCAAAGGATTTAATGCCTGTGCAGTTCAGTTCTGTGCTTCCTGATCCTACCTCAATTCGTTTTGAGGGCATAGCGTCAATTACTACCCCCAGCTTTGAGGACAACGGCAACAGAGTTTGCAATGGTTTAGGGGCCAAAGACATGAACAAATACCCAGCTTTTAAAGACGAATCTGGTAATCGTCATGACACATTGTTCCGTAATATCGATGGCTACACAAATCATCTGACAACTGAGTCATCATTTTTTTCTGAAAGAAGTGCAAGTGGCACTGTAAGCACTTCTCAGCCTGATCGGTTCACTGTGACAAAATTTCAGAATGGCAGGTCCAGCAGCTTGGGCCTTCCTAATAGTACTGATGGGATTCAGTGGACCAGAAAACACAACGAAGTACTGGATGGCTCGTTGAGGCCTTGCTCTCATAATACAAGTTCTGAGGGCAATGAGCAGGTAAAGCGACCTGGTGATGTCAAGTTGTTTGGGCAGATTCTCAGCCACCAATCCTCCTTGCAAAGTTCTGGGTCATCGTGTAATGGCAGCAAAAGCAAACCCTCCTCACCTAAGGTTGACATATCACCTATGAGATTGTTGAACAATCCAAGGGATCGTGTGGCTTGTTCTTCTAGGCCTGCAGTCACGGGGCATTTGGGACCGGAGGATAGATCAATGAGGAGCTACGGTCATCTGGATGGAAGCACAGCCCAGCCTGAGCATCTGCTCGTGATGGCGAAGTGTCAGACATCCTTAGCTGGTGTACCATTTTACTCAGCTAAAAATGGCACGCTTGGTGTGTTTTCAGATTATCAACAGCCTTTAATGCAGGCGCATCAATCAGACCCAAAGCGTCTGGAAAGATATTCTGATCCTCAGAAGAGAAATGGGATGGATTTCATGTCGGGGTTCCAGCAGCCTGGTAAAGTTACTCGGTTTGGTGGCACTGGGATCCTTGTTAGCGGTGTATCAGATCCTGTTGCTGCTCTCAAGGCACAGTATGGTCCCAGTTCTAAGATTATGAGCAGTGATGTGCATCCTTGGAAGGACATAGGAAGCAGGTAGCATCGGTAGTGGTACTAGCTTTAGTGCATGTTTTGTTGCTCCTTGTATTATATTTAGTTTTTGTAACTTGAACGAAGTTAAAAGAGGGAAAGTGAATGGCTTTCCTGCCCATACTATTGTAGGCTTCACAGTAGCTGTTGGTTATGTACTGGCTTTCACATTTCCACCTTTCTTGCAGCTCCATACTCTCGCTAGTTTGACCTATTATCAGTGGGCACAGCGCTATAGGTTTGCTAGAGGTGCTGTCCACAGGCTGACTGGATGTTGGTAGGGTTTAATTTATCAGTTCATGCAGAAACCTCACAGATCATTGTAATATGGTAATGCTTAATGAAGTATCCTTGTCTGGTGGAGTTTTGGTTGAACTTTCGCCTTGGCCATTGTCTCATCTTACATTTTTCTTATAACATTTCTAAGGTTATCTGTAGCCAGCTGCAGGCAAAGTATGTGCTGCTTTCTGAACATTACAAGCATCAGTCACTCAATATGGTCTTTGGCATTTCGATTGGAGCAGTGATGACAAATTGTTTGGTTAACGCAGTACATTTATGGAAACTGATGGGATGACTATGTTTCTTGATTTGATTGCCTGTTGGAGTTTGGATGTTTATTTTATTGTGACTTGATTTCTGAAATCAGAAGCAATTCATGTATCACAGGAGCCTCTTTTGCTATTCATTTGGAGTCAGTGGTGATCCTTCATTGGTGCCATGGTTTGAGTCTATTTGGAATTATGCAACGGTTTGGGGGTTGTTTGGCAACAGCTTTTTGTGCAGCTTATTAGGTGGCTTATGCAAAATGAGGTAGAAGCCTTGCCAAACACTCAAATCAAAAACGGTTTATCCTTCGTTGTCAGAAGAAGCCGAACCTCAAAATGAACTGGCCGGCGAAAGCTGAAAAAACGAGCTTATTCGGGCTCAATCTGAGTCCTGCGCCTGGCCACAACATTTGCCCTTCGAGTTTGCAGCGAATTACGCCTCCTGTCATCGCGCCTGTTCACCCGTCACCCAGGTCCAGCGACTCCCTCCTCCCGTGCGGTGTCATTTGTCTCTCCGTCTCGCTTGTTTCGCCCGTGCCCATTAATCCACTCCACGTCCTTCGTCGAGCGCGTCCTGCGGCCAAGGAGACGGGGCTCCGGCCAGATCCGGAGGAGGGGCACCCGGTGAAGCTTTTCCTGAAGCCGCGACACCTAATTTGCCTCCTTGGCATGGATCGACGGGCCCGAATCGGGAGATGGCGGCACGGCTGCGGCGTCTAGCTGTGGCCTAGCGCTCCTGGCCAGGGCGCGGCGGAGCTGGGGCCTAGGCCTCCTCACCAAACTGAACCTGGGCGCACAGTTCGACGGCATGCTCGTCAATTGGAGGCGCGCTGGCTACGGGATGCCGTGCGATTAGCTACGGCGATTGATTTTTGTTTTGTCTTTCTGGTGCTCCATTGGATGAATTAGGTACCAGAGGGAAGAAACAATATTCAACGGCAACATTTGTTATTCCTAATTGCAGTGTTCAGTGGCAAATATCAGACTGTCACTAATTCATGTGGTTGATATGGCATCCGGATTCATTTGCATCAATATTTATTTGTTCACCTCATTAGCCATGTGAAGAATTTTGATCCATGAAATTGATAGGGGCACCTCACCAGCAAGGGAACAATTAGATTCATGTGCTCGGACAAAATGTTTATATGTTTGGAACATTTTAATTTGTAAGATGAAACAATTTAGTTTCTCTCTTAGAATAATTGGATTCATGCCTATAGCCGTGTCAAATAGACAGGGGCACTGTGGACATTTTGGCAGGATAAGCTGTTTTCAGAAAAATCAGGATAAGCCGTTTGCCAAACACTTTGACAGAATAAGCTGTTTTCTCAGATAAGCTAGAATAAGTCAGAAAAATTGTTTTCATAGATAAGCTATAAGATAAGCTGTTTTCAGAATAAGCCCAATCTCTGCCAAACACACCCTTGCTTTATTGCCCTTTTAGTCATTTTTATTGTGGAAATTACTTCAATGCGCTTTGCTTGCTGCTATATCTATAGAGTTACTGCAATTTTGATTTTTGGGTTCTATCCTCGGAGTTTTTTCTTCTCTTCTTGCTGGGATTTTCCAGCTGGAGTCCGTTCGGGGATTCTTTTGTCTGCACCAAGTCCATGACTCGCGCTTTTTGTGCATGTGAATTTCTGGTTATCGTTCTGTTTCCTTCTAGCTGCTGCTGCGGATTGCTTTTGCTTCCACGAGTTTCTTCTGGCGTGAGCACTTTCCGCACCTTATAAGTGTGGTCCAGCTGCAGCTACGCCATCCATCTTGGTTTGATCGTGTGATCTAAACAGAGTGAGGCGATTTGGGCGGCTACGCCGCTCTAGCTAAGCTAGTCATGGAAAATGTGCACAACACCATGCCGACGACATGAAGCCCTCGTCTTTTTGCCAAACCCTTCGTTTCTTTTGAGCCATGACTGTGGTTTCGTCTCGAAATCGTCATGATGTTTGTCACTTTCAGTTTAGTGCTATGGTCGGAACTTGAGATCATCTTTGCTGAAAAATAATCGACTCGCGCTGAGTTAAGCAGGCTGGCTTGCTACCTTCCAACATGGCTTTGACATAGGAGATGTTCATGCATTGGTTGACTTTGTTACATAAGATTGACCCTGCATTGGAATTTTACTGAGTTTGCAATGATTTGCGAACTTAGTCTTGGTCTTGGTCTTAAGGTCTCACTGTTTGTCTGGTGTAGGTGACTTTAGTCTCTCTCGTTTGGATCAGTCTTGACATAGAAAGGAAAACAAAGCCCCCCTCCCTCCCAACTCTTGTCTTCAAAGCTTATTTTTTGCATTGCAATTACTTTCCGATCCTCACCGTCAAATCAACTCTGCGGCTCGTGGTTTAGATAATTAATTTATCTTTCATACCATACAAAATAATTAAAAAGTATCTAACAATAAATAGATTGATAGAGAATAGACAATATACAAAATTTTGAGCTCTAATATATTTTATGTATTAAGATAAATAATT
>LAPY01000003.1:623245-634164 GCA_000970635.1 Eragrostis tef
CTTGTGGCGGCTCATGGGTGACTTCAGCCTCCACGGCCTCACGGCGCCGGAGGAGTACGGCGGGATGGGGCTGGGCTACATGTACCACTGCATCGCCATGGAGGAGATCAGCAGGGCGTCCGGCTCCGTCGGCCTCTCCTACGGCGCACACTCCAACCTCTGCATCAACCAGCTGGTACTGTGACTCTACTGCTCCACTACTTATTGGTTGCGATCGAGTTTATGGCGTGCCAGCTGCATTCAACGCATCCACTTTTCGTGAACATTGCAAAATGCTATTAGTATTTGATCATTGTCGACTGTGGTGTTTGCTTGCAGGTTCGTCATGGAAGCCCCGAGCAGAAACAGAAGTATCTACCAAAGGTGATTCCATCCCCAACTGTCCATACAAAGTGCATTTCAAAACTCAAGCATTGGTTCGGATGATGATAATGTGTCGATGTCCCTTTGCTGATGTGTTTCGCCTTTCTTCTTCTCTGAATGAAGCTCATCAGTGGGGAGCATATAGGGGCGCTGGCGATGAGCGAACCCAACTGTAAGTACCAGTATAACCACCACCATATGATTTGTGCACCACGCGAGTTCCGGTGCTGATTCCGTGATTCCGCTGAATGCGTCGAAATCTGCTTCTTTCTCAGCTGGTTCCGATGTTGTCAGTATGAAATGCAAAGCTGATAAAGTGGACGGAGGATACGTCATCAACGGGAACAAGATGTGGTGCACCAACGGCCCTTCGGCGCAGACGCTGGTATCTTCCTTCCTGATGCTCTGGTTCACCCATTCCCTGAATGTTGTCAGCAGTCACTTGTTAGCAGTCGCATTTGCTTGTAAGGAGTTTCAGCTGGTTTCGCGCGCGTACCTCAACTCTGTGAAACTCGGACGAAGATCGGTCTGAAGCACTCTTGGCATCTCTGCTCAGCATTCTCTTCACCGAAATTGGCTTCCCGGTTGACGTGGAAGACATTCAGGCTTCCGTGACAAATTCAGGACGCAGTCGATTGGTTTATTGATTGCTTTTCCTTCAAACTGATTGTACTGTATTTCATCAATCTTTACTCGATCAGAGACTTTCGCAGTCAGCAAACGGTCACCATTGGGGACAAGGAAGGTGGAAGGAAGCAAGTGTCTAGAAGATTGCTGTGTTTGCTTGCTTCTGTGACGGAATGCGAATTCATCTCTCCTCCTCTCTGTCTCCGACCCTTCTTCTGAGTTCTGAATCGGGGAAGGCGAGTGATGCCGCCGGCGCCCGCCGAGGAGTCGGGGCTGGGCGGCGACGTGACCCGACACGTTGAGGTCGATGCCGGAGAGGTGGGGAGGGGCGGCGGCGTAGCGAGGATTGCGGCAATGGGGCGGCGGGGCGGTGCGACGTGGCTCCGAAGGGGTGGAGGAGGACGCCTCCGGCCGGAACGCGGGCAGAGGAAGCCGGCGCGGCCGCCCGCCGATGCGGGGGGCCTTTTGCAGACCCTCTTAACTCGATCCAGATATTTACAAAATGACCCCTAATTTGGATCGCAGTTAATAATCGCGATTCAAAATATTTTTATAAAGTCCCCTAAACTGGATCACGATTAATAATCTGATCCAACTATTTACTTAAAACCCCTTAAAATGGATCGCGATTAATAGTCGCGATCCAAATATTTACAAAATAGCCCCCAGTACTTGCAGATATGCCCCTGGTTCCGTCTTTCGCCCCCCGGAGGGCTGAAGCGGCGAGGAGGCGGGCGCATGCCGACGGCAGGTTAACGGCGGCGACAGGCGGACGGCTCTGCGCCGGCGAGATGCTTCTCCTACGGAACCTCCTCCTTCTCCTCCCCCACATCCAAGTCGGCCGCCTCCTCCTTGTCGCCGCCAAGAGGAAGGCCCTACAAGCGTCGGCACAAAGGTGCGCCTTCACGCATTCGATTCCCACCCAAATCGGCGCCTCCGCAGCTGGGGAGATGCCGCGAGATATAGCCTAGGGAAAAACTATCGGCGGCGACGAGCATTTGATGCACAGCTACGGGACGAATAACCTTGCCCGATGCAAGCCATGTGTTTTAGTTCTTTATTCAGCTGATGAAAGAATACACCATTCGCTGAAGTGGTAGGCTGGGTTCATATGTTTGTTTGCGACTGACCTTTGCTTATTTTATTTATCCTGGTGTTCCAATGGCTTCCCTTTAGGCACCATTCATGTGTTTTTAGTGCTCAGGTTCATAACGTTTCTTAGTGTTGGTAGCATCTTACGCTCAGTTGTCGCTTTCTTGGAGAGAAGTCATGTTTTTCTTCTATGCCGCCATACTACCCCTGCTAATTCACGTTGTTTATAATTTGCAGGTTGTGTATGCGAAAACAGATGTAGCTGCCGGTTCAAAAGGAATAACTGCGTTCATAATTGAGAAAGGGATGCCTGGGTAAAGAAAAAAAAATTCTTTCATTGAGTATAAGCGCGTATCATACCAAAACTTCCAGATGTTATGAAATTTGTATTGTATTGACGCCCTTTGATTGTTATTGCAGGTTCAGTACTGCTCAGAAGCTGGACAAACTTGGCATGCGAGGAAGTGACACGTATGATATTTCAACTTAACTTGAAAGAAAAAAAGAGCATTGGAGTCCATTTTAACAAGCATCTATCTACTTTGCAGATGTGAGCTTGTTTTCGAGAATTGCTTTGTGCCACAGGAAAATATTCTTGGCAAAGAAGGCAAAGGTATTGTCTCCTGACTGTTCTCAAGCTTAATCTAAACTAGATTCCAGTCCTGAGGTTTTTGTTGCATTATTCTAGTACCCTGCTCAGTTGAAATTCTAATAATCAAGATCAGTTTTTCGAATTCCTGTTATCCATCTTGAATTCTCCCAATCCCTCTTGGTGTTGCAGGTGTGTATGTCATGATGTCAGGGCTTGATCTAGAAAGGCTTGTACTAGCTGCAGGTCCTGTTGGCCTTATGCAGGCATGCCTTGATGTTGTCTGTCCTTATGTTCGCCAGAGGGAGCAATTTGGTCGTCCAATTGGTGAATTTCAGTTCATACAGGTATTGCTCTTCTATGTTCAATATTTTTTTCTCAGTGAAACGTTTTATCAGTATAAATGTGTATCACTATGACGCTAACAGCAGAGGGTATGCTTCTGATGCAGGGGAAATTGGCAGATATGTACACCTCTTTGCAGTCATCAAGGTAGGAATGCCTGCTCGACATTTTTTCTCCTGTACATAATTGAACAGCTTCTTACTGGCATTTAATTTTTCATTCAGATCATTTGTATACTCGGTTGCTAGAGATTGCGATAATTGACCGCAAGGTAACTACTGTGAATATGCTTTCCTGCATCACCTGCACTTCTCTGCTCTTCAAGACAAAACTAAACAAGTAAAATTTCTGTATCAGGATTGTGCCGGAGTGATTCTTTTTGCTGCGGAAAGGGCAACTCAAGTTGCACTTCAGGTAAACCTTGCCTTCAGTTTCGTGCAACTCTATTGTTTTCTCATGAGTAATTTAGGATGCGTCCAAGCATCAAACAGCTACTCTTTTTTCCTTAGAAATGATAACTGAGTTAACTGAATTCACACATTTTATATTTTGTATAGTATCACTGAAGAACTCTCATTTGTCCGCTATGGCAAATATTTCGTATCAAATCACTATTGTTATTTCCCTTCTATGAGTGTAGTAAAACTTACATGCTTTTGAATTTGGACTTGTTGTATGCTTCAAAGGCTTTGTGTTGCACTATTTGATATTAGACTTTTCACTATGGCAGGCGATCCAGTGTCTTGGAGGCAATGGATACATAAATGAGTACCCAACCGGCCGTCTCCTGAGAGATGCTAAACTGTTTGAAATTGGTGCTGGCACCAGTGAGATAAGAAGAATGATAATTGGCCGTGAGCTCTTCAAAGAGGACTGAGGCTATTCTTTTCCAAGCCACATATTAGTGCATAACTCTAACAGGTGGAGGTGAGCAGGATTCGGGTATTGATTGACCGGCCCTTGTGGGTCAATTCTTGATGTTGTTCTATCCAAAGCTCGTCATGCTTTTGTATTTCCAACATATTTTTGAATAAAGTTCACTTCCTTGTACTTTCTGTGCCTCGACTTGTTCCATAAAATTGATGCCGTGATACTAGCTCAGGTACAGGATGAAAAGATACATAGAATAGAGGCACTGCTTAGTTTTTTCACAGTACATCCTATATCAGAAAGTTTTGGGTAGCTTCTCCACTGGGTTTCAATGTTTCATGTCAAATTGAATTTTGAATCCTGGACAGTATTGTCTTCACAACTTAAATGAGGTGCTTACTTTGGTATTGATGACTTTATTGCAACACTAATTGCATTTAGCTGTACTTCTGACTTATTTGGAAGCGGGCACGAATTCAGCAAACATATGACTGGCATGAAATATGATAAATACCGATACCTTTTTTGCTTGAACAAATTTAATTTGGAAGTGGTAGTTGTGGGTTCTTGTGATAGAATGTTTCTTTGAGTGGAGAACATGATTGTAAATTTTTAGAAATACCTCTTTGATTGTAAGGGGAGAAAATATATGAGATTTGTGATATATACCACTTTAAAGACAGATGGTGTCTCAGTAGCATATTCTTATTTGTTTAAATAAATAAGAAATTACAGTATTTGGAGCGTTGTGATAGAATAAATGCTACCAGTTACTTGGTTTTTGGTCCATGATAAGTTCACATTGTAAGGTTCATCATTGGTCAAACTAAGTTACGAATGACTAATGAAAACTGATATTTCTTGGTTTCTTGGTTTATGTTAAGTCCACACTGTGGATTCATTATTGGCCAAACCTATTCAAGCTTGACACTGAAAACCGATATTCATGTTAAACTTTTTTTGTATCCAGTTAGTGCATAAAACTTATTGCCATAAACACAAGATTCTCTTTCTAAGTGTTGCTGTTGCATCATAAATTATTTATCACAGAAAGCAGAAGCAAAAAACACAGAAAAGGGGACTCAAAGTGACACTGTAGCTTCACCATCATAGAAGCGTTCTTAATGAGAATTTACTGGAATTGATGTTACTAAATGGATTCCTTTGATGGATTGATGCTAGATAGATTAGAGTTGCAAAACTACCCACTTTGGTCTTTATTTAACTTTCCTTTGCTGCGAACTAACTGTTGAACCACAGAATTATCGCAAACTAATACATGTAGAGAGTAGATGGAGTAAGAATTTATCTCTATCACTTATATGTTAATAGTAATACTAAAGATCCCTTACACCTTTATGACACAAGAACTTCATTTACAAACTCTATATGCCTATATATCCCCAACGCTTGGACAAATTTGAACAGGTGAGGAAACATCCATAGACATTATTTTTCACAATCTGTTGCCTTCTGGAGGTGATACAATGCCTTGACTTTGAACTTTCTGTTTCTGCCTCAAGGAGCCCCACTCAATTGCCTCAGCAACAGCCTTTTGACGATCGTATGTGCTCTGATCTTGCTTAGAACTACTAGTTAAAGATGGATCTTGGACTTGTTTCTTTTGCGGCACAGTACCAGGATTCTTTTCATAGCCAGCAGGCGCTTCCGCAAGGAATCCCAGTGCCACAACAGCATCACTCATGTATGGGCGGACTGAGGCTTCCTCTTGTAGGCACATTGCTGCCACGCCCACAGCCTGGCTCAGATCCTTCTCTGGGTAGTCACCTCTGAGAAGAGGGTCTACAAGCTCATGGTACCTCTTCCTGTCTCTCAGAACGGGTTTAGCCTGTTCATCATACATGAAGTAAGAGTCAGAAATCTCTTACCAAAATTGTCTTTTGTCCAATTTTTAAGCAAGGACTTCATATTTATATGCCGGGCTGCAGCTGTCGGAGTGATATTATGGAACTGTATTGTCCATATAACCAAAGTAATTTGTGAGTGCATGTCAAATAAAATTAAGAACTTACCCAGTTAAACAGGATTTGTTCACTTGGTGGTCTGGAGGTGTCCACAGCTCTTCTTCCCGTGATCAGCTCAAGTAGGAAGACCCCAAAACTATACACATCAGTCTTGACAGTTAGCTGGCCTGTTCTTATGTATTCTGGAGCACAGTACCCATATGTTCCCATCACTCGAGTTGAGATGTGTGTCTTTCCCCCAACGGGGCCGAGCTTTGCAAGCCCAAAGTCTGAGAGCTTAGGGTTGTAGTCCTCGTCGATAAGTATGTTGGGAGACTTGAGATCCCGGTAGATGACAGGCGGGTTTGCCTTCTCGTGGAGGTATTCTAGACCCTTAGCAGTTCCATGGGCTATCTTCATCCTGATATGCCAACTTAGTGGCACTTGATCAGGAGTATTGTCTGCAATGACAATTAAAGTTTCTTTTAGCATCAAATTGATAGCATCATGAAAATGGTTTTCAAGCTGACACAATGTATTAAGTGTACAGACCTCTATTTGTTCATACTCAGTAGCATCTAATTTTCGTTTTAGATTAACGTAAGCCTTGTAAAGTGAGTAGTTGAGCATGAATGTTTCAGTGGAGAAGAAAACCACTTACCAAGCAGGTGATCTGCAAGTGAGCCAAGTGCCATGTACTCATACACCAGAAGCCTTTGATCTCCATCGGCGCAATAGCCTACCAAGCTGACTAGGTTTGGATGGTGCAATAGACTGAGCATCAAGACCTCAACCAGAAACTCTCGGTTGCCCTGGAACCCATTCAGGTCTAGTTGCTTGACCGCAACAAGCTGACCATGCAAAGTGAAAAATACGTCAACCACTGAAAATGAGTTAGCAAGTGCCTATACTTTAGATTGCTAATCAGTGAGGTATATACCTTGCCATTTTCAAGCTGACCCTTGTAGACCCTGCCGAAGCCCCCTTCCCCCAGAAGGCAGTCAGAGCGGAAGTTCTTTGTGGCTGTCGCTAGTTCACGGAATGTGAACGCTTTTGCGGTTTTGGCAACAGAAGAACTTCCTTGGGGAAGTTCAGGACTTGCTGCTTTTTCAGATGATGGCTTGTTCTTTGAAGAAGCAGATGGTGTTTTGTTGGATTCTGCAGAGGTGAGTTACAGCATACATTAGACTGATTTCCATGGTGTGCTTTTCAATGCATCTAGTTTTTGCTGTCATTTGCCAACCAACTTCAAATATGCTATTGTTCAAGGTAAAACTAGAATATTTTGTAATCATTCATTCTTTATTCGTAGAAGTCATTTTGAACCTTTATATAGTTTGGAATTAAACAATGAATTACAGGAATATGCCAGATGCATGTGACACTGACAGAAAGCAGATAATATAGAATATAATTGCAAGACAGATTTGACTGAGAGGAATATACACAGATATCTAGAAAGGAATAATGTGGCACAGGGGTATCCTTTGTCCTTAAACAGAGATGCAGTGTGGTCTGTATCTAGAGGCTAAAAAGTATCTACAAGAAACAACTGAACCGGTATAGTGAATTATTTATGCATTGATGATCATCTAACAAATTTGTGGTACATAAGATGTATCAAGGGATTGCAAATCTTGGATCTTTCCAAGATTTAAATTTGTTCTTATAATTGCTTGGTTTGTGTGCCGACATCTGGATCTTTCCTAGAGTACTGCACTTAAATTTGTACTAGTGATTGCTTCGTTTGTGTGCCGACATTGCTACGTATCAACATTTCTAAGTAATCTGTTTGAAAATCGTATGGATTAATATGTTTTTATTCTGCAAGCATTGGCAAAAGCATCATCTATGATCCTTACCGGGTTCCTTGGGAGATGGTTCACATTGGCTGTCTGTCTTCACAGCCGTGACTTGCCTCGGCTCAGCCCTCTTCGACGAGATCTTCTTCTCAGGCTTGAAGCAAGAAAAGCAGCTCATGTTCCTCAGCTGTATGAAACCTTTAATCTCTTTTCTTCACAGTTCTTGCAATTTGCAAGCCTCCTGTTTTGTCTCCCTCTATAGAATACACAGATGAACTCACAAACCTCCTTGTGCTGACAATGGCAGCAAGGGTGAGAGTTTATACGCAGCCTCCTGCTTCCTCTCCTAAAGATCTATCCAGATTATAGATGATTGTTTGTGCAGGGAAAACGTGATCCTGCGAGGAAATGAGGTCAAACAGGATGAGCATTTTCTTCATGCCTTTGTGGAGGAGAACGCGCTGAACCAAGAATAGCATCTCTGTTGATCTGGCCCGCTCTTGATCACTAAAAATAGCAGTTCTGCTTCTTCCAGGATCTGTGCCCCAGCGAACGCGTTTGCTGTAACACCTCTCGTTAGAGAGTTTTGACTCTAGAAACCCAGCCCGCTGGACTTCTTTCGTTTGTGCTGTCTCCTGGTCAGGATTTAGGCATGACTTGTTTCGGCTGCTTAGTTCTCATACGTGTGATAACACTAGCTGTCGGCTTGGTTGAATTTGATGAATGGTTACTGTCCAATTTAGATTAGTGTCATCTGGATGCCTAATTGTTTTTCTGGAACCAGTACCCAGACCAGGACAGAAGGACATCATACAGCTAGTGTAGGGGGTCTTACCTGTCTTGTGGCATGTGCCTGCTTCTATTGTGCTAATTATACAATACTTCAAGCAGCTAATGTTGGGGAGGTAAAGTTGAAAGGAAAAAATACTGCTGTCTATTGGCCCAACACAAGGGGGCCTACTCGTCTAATCCTTGATGATTGTCCTGCCTGATAAGAAGACCTGATGGTCCTCTTTTCTGAATCTCTGTGATCCAGCCCTGAAGGACATGTGATGTATGGAGCTGTGGTGGTGATGCTGTCCTTTTGAGGATGTGAATGTGATAGAGGGCTAGTACAGTACATCGAAGACTTATTAATGTGTACGTGCGAACAAATACCAGCAGTCGGACAGTCACATGAGATTTAGTAGTACTTCAGTAACCAATTAAACAACTGACCTCTGCATCGTGGATTCAGTGAATTTTGCCGAGCGAACAAGCAGACGATCACAAGTCTGAATGAATACACCGAAAATTCTGGCCGACGCCCATGATCTGTTTCCTTCGGAGTCACTGCCATTAAAGGTCAGCAGCGAAGTTGTAGCTTGCCTTGCCTTCCAGGCCATGGCACATTACATTTAGATCATAGATCCAGGGCCCGGCCTCTACGTCAGGTTGTCAGTAAAGATGATGAACACGCGAGACGGATTTGTGCAAGGCAATGCCTGGTCACCTTCCGTTTCCTACCATCAAAACTACAAACTATGAGCGGTTTTATCTCTATGCTGAAAATGACTCTACACCGTCCTTCTGGCACATACAGACACGCATGATCGTGCATGTGGCCTTCTTCAAGAACTTGCACATTCTAGCGTCTCAGGACCCTCAATTGCCTTTCCATTGGATCATTCAAAGTGATTGCCCTTTTCAGACACCGGTTTCATTATTTCGTTGATATTTTCTTTCTATGTCCTTTTTGCAAAGAGTCCTGTGTCATCTGCAATCATCCATGGAAAAAAAGAGGAGGATTATTTCTGGTCCCTTCCTCAACTTCTAAACCTAAAGTTAACCCTGTTAATCCTCTTCATCATGATGGTTAACTTTAGGTTAGAAAAAGAAATGATGAATGCCAAGCCAGTGGCTACGATGGTCCTACTACTACTCCTACACATTTTTCTGATCCTAAAACCGGTGATGGAAGCATGCGGCCTCGGAAAAGCGCAAAAGGGCGGCACACCGGATTCGGGTCAATTAGGCCTCCAGGCCCACGTGACAGCGACTGAGCTCACGGGCGACATCCAGATAGGCAGCTGGTTATCCATGATGACGTTGACAATTCCACGCTCATCACTCGTCTCATGGTGTGGCATCAGTTGGTGCTTGGCGGCTTGCTGCCTTTCTGTAGCCTGTGTTGGATTAGTGCGAGGTGTTAGTGCCGGCGGCCTCGTGACTTTCGGTTGGTGACGTGCATCATGGATGGCTTCCACGCCATGTATCTATGTGAAAGCCAAAGCGAAATGCAGCACTATGCGAGAAGAAGATTGGATTGGATTAGGTCGATGGAATTCGACGGATGCTTTCCGTGCCATGCGCCAACCACCAGCTCATCACCCTCGTTGCCCGGCTGCGCAAGCACAGGATCGCACACCAAACAAGTCATCCCTGTAAAGACTGAACTTTTTTCTTATTCTTTTTTTCTTTCTGAAGAGACAGATGTTTCATTCATTCTTTTTTGAGCAGTAGTGAACAGTCAGAAAGAATGCGGCCCTTTTTGTTCAATGGAATCTTTTTTGGTCAGTGACGAGCTCGTATTCAGACAAGATCTCTGCGAGCTGGAATTATTGTCATGCTCATCGAGATCTCCGAAGAAATTAAAGAGGGGAGAGGGCAGTGAGGTGTCGTCAATCAGAGCGTAACGGTGAACTAAGCCGAAGGAACGAATCATCTTAAATTCTGCATTATTATGAGGAGAGATATTACAAATGGATTTTGGACTTTGGAGCCCAATGCTGCTGCTAATCTTATGTACTACAACTGTTGTTCTCATACATACATACATGGTTGTTTGCTGATCGAGAATGGATTGGAAGAAGAAGGAACTGTATCTATAGCTAATTGGTAGGATTCGCCACGATCGATCAAATTCATCTGGCGTCGCCGGCGGTGCTGCTGAATCCGATGTCGTGGCCTCCCCGCCGGAGCGTGCTGGTGAGCGACGACGAGCTGAGCGAGTCCGAGGAGGAGTCGGAGAGGTTGAGCCCGAGCGCGTTGTAGTCGGAGACGCTGTCCTGCAGGCTGAGCAGCAGCTGGTGGTTGGCGCTGAAGCTCATGGACGGCCTGGCCGCCGGCACGAAGGGCGGGTCGGCCTCCCCGCTGAGCATCTGCACGACGGCGCGCATCCCGGGCCGGAGCGCGGGCTCCGGGCTGGAGCACGCGAGGCCCACCAGCAACGCCCGGCGCACCTCGCCCTCGTCGTACCCCTCGCCGCCGGCGGCGAGCCTGGGGTCG
>LAPY01000004.1:0-10427 GCA_000970635.1 Eragrostis tef
AGCCGCGGAGCTCTCCATTGGCACCCGCGTTCCTGTCGACTCGTCCAACCAGAAGCCACCAAATTTCACCAAGTCGTGCCACAATTTGTCCTCTGCGTGATACCCAAAGTTCACGGCCAGACGAGCTCCGATGCAGAAGGAATCTGATTCGCCATCCCCGCTGGTACCAGTTGCAACCAGTCTCGCGGTCCTCGGTTGGCATCGTCGTTCCGATGATTTAAGCAACTAAATGCTCCCAAATTTTACCCACAGGTGCGACATGGTTTCCTTTATATCATATCCAGAGATCACGGCCATAATAGGTTGGATGCATCAGGAATCTAATTCGCCATCAACTCTGCCTGTCTGTTCGCGTCCAGCCATGCTGTCCTTGGTTGGCATCAACGTTCCCGGCGATCCGTCCAGAGAATCGTCCCCAAATCTTCCCAGGAGATGCGCCCCGTCGTTCTTCACGTCATATCCAAAGGTCACAGTCAGAGGAGTGCCGATGCGACCTGAATCCGCACCGCCATCCCATATGTTCCCTGTTCTGGACGCGCCCAGGGCGTTCGACGGATTTCTCGCCGAGATCAACATCAGTGTTTTCAGGAACGCGATTTTTTCTGCAACTGTCGCGGAACAGTCTTGCTGTGTTTCAGCCGCTCGATCTCCAGTTTCAGTGAGCTTATATCCAAACCATCTTGTCAAAGTCGTGTTCCCAGTATCTGTGTACAATGCTGGTCAAACACTTTCTTGAATCATGCAGCCAATCATCGGGGACACGGACGTGATCATCATGCTGTCTGTGTGCAGACAACAGTGAACGTTTCAGCGTTCTGTTCCGTTTTCCCATTCCAAAGAATGGTTCTATCACTGCAGAACCACTCCAATAAATCAATGATTCTATGTGTACAGGGTGTCCTGTTTGTATCAACAAAACACCACCAAGTTTGACGTTGTATCTCGTGACCGTGGTCCGCCACTCGACGTCACTTGCATTCCTCAAGGTTTCCCGCTGTTGTCTAACTGATGGTGAGCCCATTGTATCCTGATTCAAACCTTCCAATGAGCTCATGATGTTGCATATTATTCTTAGCCATGTATGTTTGTGCTGGTTTGTTTTTTGGTTGCAAATAGCCCGCTGTTGGTATTTCTTACGATCACAGAGTTTCCGCAAACGCACGGAATATCGTTGTAGCACTTCACCCGGGAGTATTCTAAGGTATCATATTTGTTTTCCCCAAGGAACGGAGGTATTCTACTACAAGGTAGATTATGCCAAAGACAACGAGATAGGTAGTAGACTAGGATCGAGAAGATCCCTATTGGTCTAGTTTATCTCTATAGATAGGTAGACTCAAGTCGTACTTACTTACTTCGGGCGCCGGCTTAGGCCTGGTCTGCCAAGCCACTCCTTTTGAAATGGTTTGCTTCTTTAAAATAAATAAAACAATACCCTTCTTTAATGGGACCCTAATCCACCTAATTCTGACCTTAATCCTTTTTCCTCCTCTCTCACACGTCAGAACTACCAGGCCACCTTAGCTTAGACACGTCAAACCCAACCCAAAGAAACATAAACCCGATTGATCCTTTCTTCTTCCCCTGCTCAGATTCTTCCGTCCTCCATTGCTGCCCCACCCAAGCTCCCACTAATACGCAATACACCAGCAATCACAGCCCACCAAGCCATAAAATCATTCCCTAACTCTTGCCTCCATCAATTCCCATCGTGAGAATATGAAACAATCAACCACAGAGGCCATAACTCGACCTCGACGTTGCCTGGACGTTCTGCTCGCCACCTGCCCTTTCCTGTCCCTGTCTTGGCCCATAAAAACACGCCAAGAGCCCCCTTCCCATGGCTGATGAACTCCCTTGCTCTCCCACATCCATCCTTTTCCCCACCATGTCCTCTGCTGCCAGTCACGTCCAGCCGCGGAGCTCTCCATTGGCACCCGCGTTCCTGTCGACTCGTCCAACCAGAAGCCACCAAATTTCACCAAGTCGTGCCACAATTTGTCCTCTGCGTGATACCCAAAGTTCACGGCCAGACGAGCTCCGATGCAGAAGGAATCTGATTCGCCATCCCCGCTGGTACCAGTTGCAACCAGTCTCGCGGCCCTCGGTTGGCATCGTCGTTCCGATGATTTAAGCAACTAAATGCTCCCAAATTTTACCCACAGGTGCGACATGGTTTCCTTTATATCATATCCAGAGATCACGGCCATAATAGGTTGGATGCATCAGGAATCTAATTCGCCATCAACTCTGCCTGTCTGTTCGCGTCCAGCCATGCTGTCCTTGGTTGGCATCAACGTTCCCGGCGATCCGTCCAGAGAATCGTCCCCAAATCTTCCCAGGAGATGCGCCCCGTCGTTCTTCACGTCATATCCAAAGGTCACAGTCAGAGGAGTGCCGATGCGACCTGAATCCGCACCGCCATCCCATATGTTCCCTGTTCTGGACGCGCCCAGGGCGTTCGACGGATTTCTCGCCGAGATCAACATCAGTGTTTTCAGGAACGCGATTTTTTCTGCAACTGTCGCGGAACAGTCTTGCTGTGTTTCAGCCGCTCGATCTCCAGTTTCAGTGAGCTTATATCCAAACCATCTTGTCAAAGTCGTGTTCCCAGTATCTGTGTACAATGCTGGTCAAACACTTTCTTGAATCATGCAGCCAATCATCGGGGACACGGACGTGATCATCATGCTGTCTGTGTGCAGACAACAGTGAACGTTTCAGCGTTCTGTTCCGTTTTCCCATTCCAAAGAATGGTTCTATCACTGCAGAACCACTCCAATAAATCAATGATTCTATGTGTACAGGGTGTCCTGTTTGTATCAACAAAACACCACCAAGTTTGACGTTGTATCTCGTGACCGTGGTCCGCCACTCGACGTCACTTGCATTCCTCAAGGTTTCCCGCTGTTGTCTAACTGATGGTGAGCCCATTGTATCCTGATTCAAACCTTCCAATGAGCTCATGATGTTGCATATTATTCTTAGCCATGTATGTTTGTGCTGGTTTGTTTTTTGGTTGCAAATAGCCCGCTGTTGGTATTTCTTACGATCACAGAGTTTCCGCAAACGCACGGAATATCGTTGTAGCACTTCACCCGGGAGTATTCTAAGGTATCATATTTGTTTTCCCCAAGGAACGGAGGTATTCTACTACAAGGTAGATTATGCCAAAGACAACGAGATAGGTAGTAGACTAGGATCGAGAAGATCCCTATTGGTCTAGTTTATCTCTATAGATAGGTAGACTCAAGTCGTACTTACTTACTTCGGGCGCCGGCTTAGGCCTGGTCTGCCAAGCCACTCCGACTTGTAGCTCTACTAGTACTCGAACGTGGCGGGTTTCTTTGGGCGGATAGGGCTGTCACTTCCTGTCCACCTACCTCTACAAACCGTAGGGCACACAGCAAACAAAGGCAACCTCTAGCATAAACACCACGTCTATGCTATTGATCACTACTCTAATCCCGATCTGGTACCAATTTAGAAGACTAGAGCACTCCTTGCGTAGCGATGATCCCGTAAGCAAAAACAACTAGATTACACCTAAGTATAAAGACTACTTGCCAATAAGAGATCAAGGATACTTATTTTGATTATGATGAACGAGCGATGAACGACGAACGAACGAGGAACGATGAACGAACGACGAACGACGAACACTTCTATTATAAGCAAGTATCCTCAAAGATACAAGATTGGGGCTAATTTCTCACAAAGAGAGGACTACCATTCTCTTCTACCCTACTCTCTCCCCTACTCTACTAGTATACAAAGGCCCTTAGCCTGGATGTGGAGATGAGGCTCCCTTGTGGAGTCTATCTTGTGTGTATTGAGAGAGGGGAGGGGGAGGGGGTGCCCTTTTATTTATAGCCTTGGAAGATCGGCAACTTGGAGGCGGTTCCTGAGGTCGGTGGCATTCAATGCAGGGGGAACCGACCTCCAGAAGTCGGTGCTGAACCGTCATAGAAGAGTGGCCAGGGGGCTTCCATGGCAGGTCGGCTGACCTGACCAGAGGGTCGGCCGACTTGGCCTGGGCCCCACTGGGCCTGGTCTTTCTCTGGCTCCTTCCTCTGGCTATGTATGAGCCCAATCCACTTGCGTTGTTTGGTCTTGAAGCCTGGTTCTGCGGTCTTGGGCTTTTGGACTAAATTCTTTAGTCCGAAGAAAATCCGTCGATTGCAAAGTCCATGTTTAGTGCCTGTTTTCTCTTGCTTTTATATGAATTGCACCTGCACTCATAATTTTACCAAGACTAATACAATTTGTTAGAAATAAGCCCTATGTCTACACTTGGTGATGGTGTTAGGTTCCAAAAGGTGCATAAAGTTGACGGTAAAAATGGGTCGTACGGACCGTCAACACCCGCTATAGATCCGCTATAACTTCGCTATAGCTTTTTGAGAGAGGTGCCGTGACGATATTGCAAATATTACCGCTAATGCCGCTAACTTCGCTATAGAGTTAAATAGCCCCGCTAATTCATCTGCTACATTCGCTATAACTGACTTATAAACTTATGTAATTATGATTTATAATTCATAAATCATAAGTCAAGTGAGATGGTGTATTTGTTTGTTCAATTTCAAATTGCGCTTGCTTTTTGAATTCTATGGACTGTTTCGTCGCTAAAAAAGATGGCAAATACATGCCAGGATGATGGTATGCTTAGATACTGGCATAAAACACAAATTGAAATTGACGAATTTACTAATGTTTTAGTCAAAAGTTTGCTTTATTTTGCAAACCGCTATTGGTAATAGCCACCGCAATAGCTGCGCTATAGCTTTTATAGCTTTTCTGAGAACACTCCGCTAAACTCTATAGCCCGCTATTTGCAACCTTTTCATGTTTACGGATCCTTCAAGACCAAGAACTGAACTCACTGAGAAGCAAAGACTAAACAGGCAAGTGTCCTTGATCATTTTGTATTCATGTTTATAAATGTTTTGTTTGCAAAGTTGCATGCTTGAGTCAAATGAATGCGAACCTATGTGTAGGGTTTATTACTAGATTATTTACATATCATTCCTTCTCGCCCTAGTTTCCTTTACTTGTTTATGGGTAGAATTGCTTAGCCTTGCTTTATGTCGGTTGGGTTGTAATTTACTTGACTAAGTGAACTTTTGTCACATGAGGGCTAATGGTAATTCTTTTAGCATTACATGGAGCTAGAGATTTGGGTGATTGTGGTATGAAAGCTGTGCTGGGGTTACCGGCAGCTCGGGGACTGTGCTGGGGTTACCGGCAGTCCCTTGGTTTGTTAATCACCTAAATCTAAGGACCGGTTCGTGGTGCAACCACCCATGAAAACCGTACAGCTACGAGTCCAAGTATGGGCGCGGCCTGGCATATTACATTGTGGAGATCAGTTCTGTGCGTGCTAAACGGTGGTGCGAGGAAGGCGGGGTACGCCGGAATCGTCGGGAGAGAGATGTGTGGGGGACAGAAGGGGTACTCCTCGGAACCATCTGGCACAAGAGGGGGCCTGTAGGGAGTAACCCTATCGGTGAAACCTAAGTGGGCACGTACAAGCTGGAGGAAGTTATGGAAAAGCCTTGTTATGATCTCCTAGCCGCACACCTAAGAAAGTGTGCATGTGTTTGGCCAACACAACATAAAGGAGACTTAGTCCACCTGGCAACAGGGGACGAAATCACAACTTGTGGGGAAATGTGTACGACCTCTGCAGAGTGAAAACTGTCATAAAAGCCGTGCTCACGATCAAGAGCGGCATGGAACCTCACACGATTAGTTGGGAATGATGGTTGGATGGGCAATCACAGTGGGTTAACTGTGATTGGGTACAGGTGGAGTAACCTGTATAGATGTACAGGGTGGTTGGAACCCTTGATCTTGGCAAGGTGGAGTAACCTTGGCCGTTTGGAGATATATATCATCTAGTAAATAGGAGCTGCTTTTATTAAATCTTTTACTTAACCGCATTTATGCAAATGAACCTCTGTTAGCCTTTCTTGCTTTTAGCCGACATGTCATACTTACCCCGACTTGCTGCGTACTCTATGTACTCATGTGGACCCAAAATCACCTTTTGTTTGTTGCTCAGTGAATGAAGACATGGAGGAGTACTTGGAGCTGGAGAAGCGAAGTTCTAGACATGCGGTCTTCCGGTCGACTTTCTATGGGGTTGAAGGAGCCAACGATTAGAGTTGTCCCGCTGCAATGTAATCTTTTCTTTTAGACCAAGTGGTCATTTTTGTAATAAAGTTTCGATTTAATAAAGATATTGTTCATTATCACATATATTGTCCTGTGTGCGTGAAAACTTGATCCTGGGCACGCGTACAGATGCATTCGGTTTTGTTCATTAAAACCGGGTGTGACAAGTATCCTCTATAAAATTCCGAAGCCAAAATCAGTTGGATCGATTCTATCTTGAGGAACCGGCAAGTGGTTGGTGGAGATCTCGATTGCCCCCGTAAAATCCCACTCTGTTGGTTGGATCTGATTGGGGGTATGGACTGGTGATGGTTGGAGCTCGCCTTTGTGAATCCTAGCCATCCTCTCCCTATTAGTTCCCTGTTCGGCAAAATTTTTCAGAGGTGTGCAAGCTCACTGCTTTTAGTAAACCCTACTGAATCATTATGCCGAAGTTCAACCCCATCTCTGAGGGTATGTCCAAAGGAGAAGTTTCTCTGATGTTTGAGGTGGAAGATCTCAAGAGTCAACTTTTTGCGGTGAAATCTGCGATGGATACTCAAGCAAAACAGTTGCAAGCTGATATGAAAGAAGCTCAAACTAAGATGCATAACGAAGTGAAAGAGTAGATGGACACCTTTCTGGAGAAGCTGTTTCAACTGCAAATGGGGTAGCCTGTACCCCAATCACTGGCTGAGACAATGGGTAGTCATATTAGTCGTGGTACAGAAGGTGCTTCAGTTATCAATGTGGGTGAGAACTCTACTCCTGATACAATTATTGCTCAATCTAGTACACATGCAGTGCTACATACCTCTAAATCTCATGAGACACCAGTTGCTAGAGCTATTTTTCCACCCAGTACCACTAACCCGTCCCTACCAAGCTCAAACCTGGTGCCCTCCAGGCATCCAAGACAACCGACTACACCACCACAAACACTGAGAACCATGCCATCCACATTCAATCCGACTGAACCTCAATTTGGAATGCCCACATCAATGTGGCCACGAACACATACCACAACAACTTTTCCATTTCAGCCATATAACCCAAACCACCAGCCAACATACAGCACTACAACCAGTAGCCAAATCCTTCCATACCAGCCACAAACCAATTTGCAAACACATCATACAATCAACCTTACCCACCATACAACCCATACATGCCATACCCATACCCATACCCTCCATACCCAGTAAACCCTTACCCACCAAGTCCAAGGCCTGAACTACAGTGGCCTACTTCTGGCATGACTACACAACCCATACAACCACAAACCACCACAAGTATACCAAATTCTTCACAACTTGCACCACAGACAAACCTTGTACGTCAGATACAAGCCCCAAAAAATGACTATGTTCCACCACATCAGGATAGTAACAATTTTGCTCAATCATTCAGTAAAGGACTTAAACTGGTTGGGTCAGACAAGCAAACAAGTGTTTTCAGTTGGCTGAAATACCTGAGGATAAAAGAGTCAAATTTTCAGAGGTTTTCCTCCTAGGCAAGGCTGATCATTGGCTCAGAAGTACTGGACTAGATACTAACTCTATCCCTTGGAATCAATTTTGTCAATTAATACTGGATCGATTTGCTGCTGAATCAGCACATGATGTAGTAGACATGTTCAAGATATTGCAACAGTCAAGCACTGTGGCTGCGATGTACTCTTTGAGGAGATTATGGAACTGGTTATTCAGAGAAATCCCTTTCTGCAGGAACGTTACTTCATTAGCTGTTTCATTGCAGGCCTCAAAGAGTACATTAAGACTTCAGTCAAAGCACACAACCCCACTACCTTGGTGCAAGCTTACTCTCATGCAAGAAACTACGAGAAGAAACCAAGCCCTGACTACGACAAGTATTCTTATAAACCATCACACTCTCTTCCTAATAAACCACAATAGCCACTGGTTAAGAAGGAGGAAAAACAAGCACAACCTATAGGTGCCATCACAAATACCTTTCTAGACAAGTCAAGATGTTTCAAATGCCAAGAGCTATGGGTCCCTGGACACAGAAGACTTTGCAAGTTCATGATGAATCTAATCACTGTGGAAGACTATGACAGTGACAATGACAAACAAGACTTTCAAGATGCTAAGAAAAACAATGAACAACAGGAAGATAGTCCTGAATTGCATATATAAATGCATGCTCTTTATGGGAAAGATGAAGGCAAGAAAACATTTCCATTGTTCATCCATATTGGCAAGGTGAAAGCTGTAGCTTTAGTTGACAGTGGTCGCACCTCAACTTTCATTGATCGTCATATTGTCCAGAAGGCCCGGTTACAATTGCAAAATCATGAACCCATTAGAGTTACTGTAGCCAATGGCAACACACTTTGAAATCAAGCCAATACCAAAGAATGTTCATATGAAAACAAGGTGAAAAATTCAATTCTGAATTTAGAGTGCTTGAACTGGAAGGCTATGACATCATATTAGGATGTGATTGGACTTACAATTACAGTCTAGTTGGCATCAATCTGAAAACAAGAACATTCACTGTTGAAAAGGAGGGCAAGACAATAACTTTTCAAGATGAGACTCTACCCAACAAAAACTTCCTCATATCTCATAAGAAGATGAAAAAGCTATTGAAGAAAGGGGCCATGGGAGCAGTGGTTTGCTTTAGGTCTATCACAGTGGATACACCACCTGTGAACACTATTCACCCAGACTTGTCTGATGTTGTTCAAGAATACAAGGATGTGTTTGTTGAACCTGTGGGGTTGCCTCCTCAAAGATCGGTTGACCATCAAATAGAATTGGAAAAAGATGTTGAACCTGTCAAAATGAGGCCATACAAATTGTCTCATAATCAAAAGAATACATTGGACAAGCTGGTTGAACAGTTACTGCTGAACAATACAATTAGACCAAGCATCAGTCCTTTTAGCTCCCCTCCTATCTTAGTGAGAAAAAAAGAATGGTACTTGGAGGCTATGCATTGATTACAGAAAGCTCAACAAAATGACAGTCAAAAACAAGTATCCCATACGAGTGATTGAGGATCTACTGGATGAGTTGAAAGGAGCTAAATACTTTACAAAAATTGATGAGAGGTCTGGCTACCATCAGATAAGAATGTCATCAGATGCAATACAAAAGACAACTTTCAGTACTCATCAAGGTCATTATGAATACATGGTGATGCCCTTTGGGTTAACAAAATCTCCAGCCACCTTTCAGACTCTGATGAACACTGTGCTAGCACCATTCCTGAGGAAATTTGCACTGGTATTCTTTGACAACATACTCATTTACAGCTCCAACATGGATGATCACAGAAAATATGTCAAAGCTATACTGGATGTCTTGAGGACCAACAAACTCTATGGCAAACTCAACAAGTGTGTGTTTGGGCAAAATCAAGTAGAATACTTGGGTGCCATTAATTCTGAGGGTGTCTCCACAGATCCAGAAAAGATCAAAGCAGTAACTGCTTGGCCTACACCCAAAACAATCACAGAATTAAGATTCATACAAAATTATGGTTCCATCTGCAAACCATTGTTTGACAATCTCAAAAAGGGTCAATTTCAGTGGTCTGAAACACAAGAAACTACCTTCCAAACCATTAAAACAGCATTTTCCAACCCTCCTGTTTTGACATTTCTAGTTTTTTCTCAACCTTTTGTACTGGAAGCAAATGTATGTGGAGTGGGAGTAGGAGTTGTACTGATGCAGGGTGGTAGCCAATAGCCTACTTAAGCAAAGTACTTGGGCCAAAAGCAAGTGCTCTCTCCACTTATGACAAAGATGCCATTGCTATTTTGGAAGCACTGAAGAAGTGGAAACACTATTTTTTAGAAGCAACAATCATCATTCCAACGACCAACAAAGTCTCAAGTACATTAGTGACCAGAGATTGGTTGAAGGCATACAACACAAACTAATGACCAAGTTACTCATCTTCAACTATAAAGTGGAGTACAAAAAAGGAAAGCATAACAAAGCAACTGACTCATTATCTAGAAGATCACAACCTGAATCACTAATGGCAGTTACAACTTCTGTTCCTGTTTGGATCAAAGATGTACTGCTAAGTTATGAGAAAGATATCAAGTGCTCTAAACTACTTCAGAAATTGAGTGTCAACCCTCAATCATACCTAATTATACAGTACATGGAGGCATCTTGAGATACAAGAACAAGATTTACATTGGTGAGGGAACACAACTCAAGAATAAACTCATGGAACGACCGAGTGACCGAGAAGGGGGGGGGGGGGGGAAACAGGACACCCCGGGA
>LAPY01000004.1:15573-32862 GCA_000970635.1 Eragrostis tef
CCGTGCTCGACTCCCCTGAAGGCCTCCTCCTCCTGCAGCGCGACGCCGACACTGCAGTCCGCCTTCTCAACCCATTCACCGGCGACATCATGGACTTGCCGCCACTCAGCTCCCTCCTTCCGCAGCTCTACGAGTTCACACCACCACAGCCCCGGCTCGGCGGCGACGACAGACTACATTATTTCCGCAGGGTCTGTGCGGCCATCTCTGTCGCACCCGTGACAGGGACCATCACCGTCCTTTTATCACTGGAGCATTGCTGCCGCTTCGCCCACGCCTGCGCCACAGACAAGAGCTGGACGCTTACCAGCTGGAGCGTGAAGGCCGTAAGCAGAGCGCTGGCGTTCCATGGCAGCCTCTACATGGTATATAATGGGGGCACCAGGAGCATTTTGCGTCTTGACCCGCCGACGCCACCCCTCGACGAGGACGACGGCGGCTCATCCTCACCGGTGGTGCTTCAACAGCCGCAGATGATCGCCACACTCCCAGCCAACCTCATGATTCTGCCGCAGCTGGTGGACTGCGACGACGAGATCCTGGTGGTCGGCAGCACCGACATCTCCCGCTCCCACCTCGTGGTCCTCAGGCTCGCCGACCTCCTCACGCAGGGTCCACGCCCTGCTGTTCCACTGAAAAGCATAGGCGACCACTGCCTCTTCCTCGGCATGTGCAGCTTGGCGGTCTCCTCCAAGGGCCTGCCTTCCATCGCCAGGAACGCCATCATCCTCTGCAGCAGCATACCAGATCGCCTGCAGCAGTACAATCTAGGGGATGATACCTTGTCGCCCGCATGCGATGGAGACATTGCCCGCATTCCACCACCCAGCCCCCACAGCATTATCCACCACCTTGTCACTTGTTGCTATCGCTATTTATGGAACCATGGGCTGATTTACTGCACCGGAACGGATCCTTCATGGAAGACGAAACGCAAGGCACGGTTCGGGGCTTGAGCTGAGAAGAAGACATGGCGTAGTTCCTTTAGTTTGTTTTGCTGTTATAAAGTTACCAGGACCTGTTTGTCCTGCTGCTACTCATGGTGTCCTTGTGAGAACAATGTAATGCTGAGAAGATTTCACTGCTGTATTTCTGCCATATACATGTTCCTTTGGCAATCCCAATGTAGTGCAGTTGGCTTGGCACGTCGATGCCCCTTGCTGATTAGCATAGGGAGCAAGGGATTAGCATAGTCAGCAAGGCTTGGTGTTCTCTGTAGTACATAGATGGTTCACAAATTATTGAGAAGTAAATCATAGAGACTAAGTCTAACGTGCAGAGTTTGTGGCTTGGGAAAACATTGGGTAACGACACGGCAAGACAAAGCTCACCGGTGATAGCTCCTTCAAAATAACAAGATAATAGGATTGGTCTTCTAAGCATTTAGACTGCGATTATGAAATTGGTCTCGAACAAAGATACATATGCATCTATATCAGTTGTATTCAACAAGCTAGTTATAGCACCAGTGTGTGTAATAAAATACAGAGCACCCTGGATTTTATATCCATCTTGTTCTAGACTCAGCAAAGCTGAATTGCTACCTGTCCTGATGCTTTTGTTGTAGAGTAATACAAATTCCATTGCTGATGGATTTTGTCGTTCTGAAATTTTTCACCAATTCATTGAATAAGTGTCTAAGGTGTGTATAATTGAGTTACTGAAGGAAGCTTTTAAATATTTGTGTATTTCAGTCACTGATGTTCTGTAGGGAATTAGCACACTAATTTAGTAAATACTCAATATTCTCTTTCTGAGACCATGAATTACATGTCGACATAAATCTGTTACTACTCTGCACTTTCCTCTACAACATGTATTCATGGGAGAAGCGCTTTGGAGTAAGATGTAGCAGCAGTGCGAAAAATGGCGAAGGGTAAGAGCTCTGATGAGGGAGAAAATATTTTTATATGCCAGGTCAGATAATTTCTGACCAAACATTACTGTTACTTATTTTCGATCATGATAACCAGGTCAGTTATGTTTCTGGCCAACCATTACTATCACTCATTCCTTTCACTGAGAAAAAAATATTTACCTGCACGGTTTCTGTTGAACTATTGCCCTATGTTCTAAATGGAAATGTTGTTGTAGCCGTCTCTTCCAACTTCCAAGGGAGATCTCACCTTTCTGTATGCTTGTCTTCTGAATCTAATGTAAATCTGCCTTGCTGTTAACTTTGCAAGTTATTAAGAATTTTTTTTTCACAGACCTAGAGTTTAAAGGTTATCCTTTTTCCAGAACAAATGCACACTTTGTTGTGTACGCAGGTTCCTATATTGTTATCTATTTTTCTTTCTAGATGTTCCCCACTTTTGCATATGATCAGAAATTTGCATTACTTTGATGGGTAAATCACAATTTATTTGTTTGATGCAACCAGTATAGGTATGATCTGACAAGGGCACAAGGCTGAAACAATTTATCTTAGTTCAAAAGTATATTTGTAGTAAGTTCTACTCTAACATTAGGTATACTGATTGCACTTTAATTAGATTTTTTTCATTCAGTTTAATTTGGCCACAAGGCTGACAGTATACCGTTAGGAAGCTATAATGTTTCTGGTCTATTTAATATTACTACATATATGTTTCTTGTTCATGGACACTTGTGTACTCAGTGCACCTGGAGGGCTATAATGTTTCTGGTCTGTTTAATATTACTACATATATGTTTCTTGCTCATGGACACTTACTTCTTGTTCATGGACACTTACTCAGTGCCCCCGGAGGACTCATTCCTCATCCCTTCTCCTTTGATGATTTTTTTTTCTGTTTTCTGATGTTTGTTTCACACGATTATTAGCTTCCAATGCTTAGCAAATTTCAATATGCACTTTTTGCAAGGTTATGGACCCATCCGGCATCTCAGTAACCAGCTTCCTCTCCAATTGCATGAAGAGCTGACCGAAGATACGGTGATAAAGGTAACCATTAATTCCAGGCAATTTGTTTGCTCCTTTCATTGAAAGAGGCAATGTGCCAAGCTCCACGATACTTCTGACCTGCTTGGATAGAATAGATGCAAAATTACTGCTTTTCTTGACCCTTTTATGTTCTCCTCTCATGGATTCCAGATTATGAATGTTGTAATATTTGGAGGGAGGCATGTGGATTAGTGTACGTAGAGCCATAATTCTATTATGAATGCATTTATAGGTTCAGGGAACCTGCTGACAAGTTCCATTCCTACCACCATGAATTCAAATGTTTGTATTATCGATCCTTCAAGATTTTGAACATTTGGAAGACGTAATGAACTAATGATCCAGAATGTAGGTGGTCAGCATATACAGAAACCATGCAATAGGATTACGATTGTTGAGATGATTTATGGCATGGAGCATGAGCTATCAAAAAAACTAGGAGATTACATCGGTTTGTAATAATATAATGTGAGTTTAATATTATAATTTGTGGTGTATTAAATCATGATGCAACGGCTCATGATTTCTGATTAATTAACTTCGAGCACTATCGCTTACTATTGACCAATTCCCTTGATCTATTATGTATTTTAAACCTGCCTAAAGTTGAACTTTGCAAAATGGAAATACTTTGAATCTTTCTTTTATTCCTCTGAAGATGGTGCGAGAGATTTCTTGAGTTTAATTCTCCACTAATCATCACTGTCAGTTCAAGAAAATGTGTGAAAAGTTCCTCTCAACGTGACACAACCATGATTATGAAAGCGTGAAAAATTAAACTGACTTTGAATCATCCAAATTTTTTGTAGAAAGGTTGATGTCTATCATTGGTCTATTCGTTTACGAAGATAATGGATCAAAACTTATATCCTTAGTTTTGTTTCTTGCATTGTATTATTTGTCTTGCATCTTATCAAAAGATATTTGATCAACGAATGAACAAATAATATGACTTGTGTCTTATTGTTTTAACAAATTTTTTATTGTCATGAGTTTTGTTGTCTTAATTAAAGTGTTTCACATTGAATGTGTTATGCTATAACTTCAATATCATTTGAAGTCTTTTAAACACGTGCATGGCACATGTACATGTTTACTAAGTATGAGGTAACAGATGGGTACGTAGTGGGATGAGGAAGTTTTAAGTACTTGCAAGGGTACGGCACAGCTGTGCTAATGTAAAGATTCGTGAGCAGCGAATCACATATGGCGACGGCTCTATTTAATCCTTTGGAAACAGCCCAACGAACTGGCTAGTGTAAAGATCCATAAGTAGATGAGCTGATCTTAGTGCAATCTAATTTGGAAAAGAAACAATCACACAAGGAGGATTTGAGCATACAAGGGAATTTAGCGGCTCCTGTTCTTGCTGATGGAAGAGGAAACGATCAAGGAGCTTGCTCCAGCTTGCTGCAGTGCTTGGCGTGAGTGGAGGAAGAACAGAGGAGCAAGGCAGCTGCTAGTGATGTTTATCCGCCAAGCTTCTACAGGAAGGCAGCTAGGACACGATGCTGTTAGAGTTACGACTCGTGTGTGTAAACGGAAACGGCAGTGCCGGCCGTAGGTGACGAGGCGTGCATGCAGATGGCCAGCAGAGCAACCAGATGAGGCAGGGCAGGGGACACGGCGTCCAACTCCAACGGCGAGTGACGCTCCGCTGCCGGCAGTGTGTACGAAAGGACTAATAGCCTGTGCACATCGGCAAGGACTGGATAAATAATTCTCCAATGGCCGGAATAATTATACTACTAATGAACTGGACAGGTTAAACTAAACTAAAGACGGGTTTGGCTGCTAGGTGATCCATGTACGTGCAAGTCATTGGACATTGGTAAAGGATATTTCAAGTGATATACAAGCTCAAATAAACCAAATAAAATGAGAAGAAAAGCTCAAGGTGTTGTGAGTGCTAGAAAGCCCGAAAGAAAATATGCAACACTCAAGAACAAAGACTATGCAAGCAATCGTGAAAAAAAATTAATCCAAAATTTTTAGGATGTCACAGATCGTTGGCTTGGCCGTGGTCAGTTGTTTTGCATGCAAAGGCGCTGGAAATATGTTGGTCGAGATGAAGGCTTCAGCCATTTTTATTTTATTTTTTTTATTTTTGAATGGAACAGACTTTCCAGTTTCCATTAAACCATTGGCGTCGCAGAATTGCAATCAACGAAAGACTGAATACAAGAAGGTAGCATGTCCAATATTGGATCATACTGACCAGCAGAACACCCCTTCCCTAACGATGCTGAGGAATGAGCGACACTATTACATTCTATCGGTTTATGAACAACTCGAGAAACTCACATGCTAGAAAGCTCTTTAACCCAATGAACATCGACTATACTCACCAGATTGTGCTGCCTTCACCACCATTGATGCATCTGTCTCCAAGATAATATTTGATATCCCCAACTCTGATGCAGCTCGGACGCCCTGTAAACAGCTATCACCTCGGCATGACTGAATCAAGCAGATGACTAAGATTTCCTCTACCAGCACATATCACATCCCCATCATGATCTCGAATCACAAAGCTCCAACCGCCAGTGTAAGTTCCGACATCAAAGGCGCCATCACAGTTTATTTCCAGAATTCCTGTTCTGGTTTCTCCCTTGTTTGTTGTCGCTGCATCACCGATTGCTTTTCCCGCTTCATAAATTTCACTGCCTCTGTTGCATATACTTCCGCCTCCTTGAGCAAGCCATTGTGCCGCTCTCCTCTGGTTTCCTTCCCTTACACCATTTCTCTCATTCCACCACGTCCAGAGTAGAGTAAGACTTCGCAATTTCTTGGATTCCTGCATCTTCAGTATGTAGCTCTTCCAGGCCCATATGCCTCCATATATTTTCACATATTTGCATTCGAAAAATAGATGTGCCCCATTTTCATAATTCTCACCACACATGACACATTTCGGAATCAACTTCGTCCCTCTGTGCTCAAGATTGGCTCGTACTGCAACTACATTATGTGCAACTCGCCACATAAAATTTTCCAGTCAGTGTTAAACACCATATCAATCTCCAGAACTATTTATGCAAGCATTAAGATGACAGTTTCACATTGGAACAAGGGAACAGAGACCATCGGATAACATGAAGTGATTGGATCAATGGAAATTAAATCCAAAGATAGTGGTTGGGGTGATCTAATGATCTTTATTGCGCAGCAGTTTGAGATGGGTGGAGAGGAATGCTGCATGTCCTTTTTCTTTGATGCAGCAGCAGAAGCAACTTGTAGTATGTACACAGCCCGCTGAATTTTCTATTGCATAATGTGATAATATATTGTATCGATTAATCATATGATAAATTTATTGAGCGAAGAGCATAGAAAAAAATTCATTAACAATGTATAGATAATTCTAACATAGTATATACCATAAATGACCATGGGGAAAATCTCTGAGATGGAATCAAACTTGAATTGAAATAATAAGCACAAAAATGCCTGAAAAAAAGACAATAAAAGTATGGCAAGGAAAACCATAGAAGTGAACATAGCTCGACTTGGAGCACATACAAATAGAAATGGGAAGTCATCTTTCAGATAAGAGTTTAAAAGAAAAAAGGAAGCTGACACGTAGAGTTGGTGCGGTGACGATCCATATAATCTGAATTCTGAACTGGACAAAATGAAGGTATATGCATCCTTGATGAACTCCAATTTGTTAATTCTCTGGACTCTAGTTTGCCATTCTGAGAAGGATACCTAATGTTAACATGTTGTGGTACACATTTTTAGATATAAGGTACCTAGCAAAGCAACTTAGACTCCTGCTTTTGTATCTCTTCACAACCATCAAACACATATTAAAAATAGTAAAAGATGAGTGAATACACAAATAGTTGCAAAGACAAAGTTATATAAAAAAATGTCATCTTGGTTGGAAGACCACCCACCAAGGGAATGAAGAGGGTACAAAGACTCAATCCCAGCCTGCTGTAGTGGGGGCGCATGCAGCCTTCCGACCAGTCCACCACCTTGTTGTCACATGCTCCTACCGCTATTTCTAGAACAAAGGGCTGATTTACTGCACCGGAACGGAGTCTTCCTGGAAGACGAAACGCAAGGCGCGGTTCGGGGCTTAGAGCTGATCAGAAGAAGACACATGCATGCATGCATGGCGGATTAAATCCTTTCTTGCTCTTCCTAGTCGCTTCTTGTTTTGCTGTTAATTACAAAGGTACTATTAGGACCTGTTTGTCCTCCTGTTACTACCTTGAGGATGGGCGTTTTGGACATGACGCAGTGATTAGCAATACAAGGAGACAAACAATTGTTGGTGGCATCCTTATTTGTGTTTAACCATTTTTATCCAAAAATATACATTCTTAAGTGTGCCCGATAAGTATGGCATGGTCAACTGCCATGTTTGCTCTCTAGATCTCAATTCTGTTTGTATGCATGGTCTAATTATGTGGAGGGATCATAGTTTGTTCCGAGAAGTTCTGGAATAAGGTCATCTCAGTGCACGGAGTTAAACGTTGGAGGCGTTGGTTTTGTGTGTCAGACTTTGATAAACCACTTGGGTACAATATTTTACATCATCTTATCATCCACCTTAGCGCATTTGCCATTTTTTTAACCCCTTTTATATTCTAGAACCACTGACCCAATTTGTGTGTCAGAAATTGACCCAAACTACAGGAAAAAAGATTATTAATCACCAAGGTACTTTGTCACTGTAAATATATAGTTTTCACAATAGTTATTTTGTCACCAACGAGTTTGGTCACATTGTGGTGGCTAAAACCTTGTCACTATATGCATATAGTGACCAACAACTATAAATGTTCACTAAACTTATAGAGCAACCAACACAACCTTGGTAACTATATATAATGTTGGTCACTAAAACTATTTATCCACCAATAATTTCAAATTTGGTCACTATTGATCAACTTTTAGTGACCATTAAAGGAAAAATTTTCTTGGTCGCTAAAATTTAGTGACTAAAAGTCTATTTTCTTGTAGTAAATTTGTCCTATTGATATTCTTTGTTTCTCCACAAGCAGTACAGTTATTGTACAAGCATTCTTGTGACCATGCAACACTTCACCTCCATGTGGCTTCGTTCAGAGCAGAAAGCAGGTGATGTTGTGTATTTATTTGACCCTGAACATTTATGTGGCAGTTTACTTGTTCTAACCTTTTTGCGTTGTGTATATATCAGAGCAGAAAGCAGGTGATGTTACGAGGGGTAGATGTGGACAAGAATTGCTATTTCTACACTTCTATTATCTTGCTGTTTCAAATGTTTATCTTTTCTTGTCCACGCGAGAGTATTATATGGGTCGACCACCATCGCAATATATAGCATTGGGTGGATCATCACAAACTCACAATATAGGCATGGCAGGCATCATGAGAAGATTATGTACAAGAGGAATAGTGGCAAGTACCGCATCCAAGGTGTTGTTGGAGGTGACAATTTGTCGCCTTCTTAAGATGGGGCCATGGCCTACAGCTTCCCACCACGTCAGCTGCCGCTATCGCTATTTCTGGAGCAAAAGACTGGTTTACTGCAACTGAACAAGCCTTCATACAAGACGAAACGCAAGGCGCGGTTCGGGGTTTGAGCTGAGAAGAAGACCTGGCGTATTTCCTTTCATGCTCTAGTAATTACTAGGGAGAAATTATATAGTGTTTGGAGTTAATTGTAATCGTTCGCTTGGCCAAATTTGATGGTTAAAAATAGAGAGGAATCTAGTAAAGAAAAACTTTAACTCGTGGACTCGGTACAAAAAATTAGTGGGCCAGGTAATAATTTTTTCTCTCTCTATTCAATTTTTTCTCTCTCTTTTCAATTAAACTGATGAAATATCATCCGAGGATTTCATTCCGCATCAGGGTGCCACATCAACAATGGAATCTCATAACAAGTCAGCCGTAGTACATGAATCGATCTCTATACATAACAATGCCAGTAATAACGAAACAAAAACAAAAACCGGGCTGCGTGCTGTGCAGAGGCTGGGAACTTTGGTTTCCATTATCTAAAAAAAACATAACAATGCCACGTTTTCTCCTCTGAATCAAAACAATTACATGTGAACATGAACTGATCTTTGCACGGTAGAATACCAGTGTTTTGCAGACTCAAACAATATTACATTTAGTTACAACAATCATATGCTAGCGCAAAATGTGTTATTTACTTGTTCATATACCATCCATCACAAATACTGATGCCAAGTCTTGCAAGCCCCTACTGTGGTATATTAAATAAAACAGAGGTTACAACTTACTGTACAAGGGCCTTGTGGCCAAACACTGAGGTAAAGTCAGGTCCAGAAATTTTGATACACTATGATGAATAAGTGCAGACTTTTTGTCCTATTAATATTCTTTGTTTATCCACAAGCAGTACAACGGTATAAGCATTCTTATGACCATGCAACACCGCACCTCCATGTGACTTCAGTTCAAGGTACACAGAAAATTATTTGACCATTATCGATGAGCAATTATGAGCATTTTACTTCGAACCTTTTTGCGTTGTATATATCAGAACAGAATCTCAAACTGAAAGTAGCGGCGTTAGTTCATCGAGGGGTAGATAAATGGACAAGAATTGCAATGTCTACACTTCTATTATCTTATCGTTTCAAATGTTCATCTTTTTAATTATCCACGCAGGAGTATTATGTAGGTCCAACATCGCAATATATCCTTTAGAGGATCATCACAAATTCGCAATTATAGGCTTGGGAGGCACCATCAGAAAATCATGTAGAAGAGGAATTGGGGCAAGTGCCGCGTCCAAGGTGTTGTTAGAGGTGACAATTTGTCACTTGCTTAAGATGGGGCCATGGCCTATAGCTTCCCACCTCGTCAGCTGCTCATATCGCTACTTCTGGAGCAAAAGGCTGATTTACTGCATCTGAACGGAGCCATCTCTGTCGCACCCGTGACATGGACCATCACCGTCCTGCTATCGCTGGAGAATTGCTGCCGCTACTGACAGGAGCTGGACGCTTACGAGCTGGACCGTGAAGTCCGTAAGCAGAGCCCTTGCGTTCCATGGCAGCTTCAACATGGTGTGTACAGTGGTGGGAGCAGGGGCATTTTGCGCATTGACCCGCCACCACCCCTCAACGTGGACGGCGACGGCTCATCCATGACAGGAGATTGAAACTCACGAAGTGATGGTAAAAATACAAAAAACATATATTTGGGGTCATAAAAGCAACTGGCACTCAAATCGATGGTAAAAACACAATTTTCCCAACATAGTATATACTATACATGACCATGGGGAAAATCTCTGAGACGGAATAAACTTGAATTGAAATAATAAGCACAAAAATGCCTGAAAAAAAAGACAATAAAAGTATGGGCAAGGAACGCCATAGAACTGAACATAGCTCGACCTGGAGCACATACGAATAGAAATGGGAAGTGATCTTCCAGATAAAAGTTTAAAAGAGAAAGTTAGTTGACATGTAGAGTTGGTGCGGTGAAGATCCATATAATCTGAATTATGAACTGGACAAAATGAAAGTACATGCTTCCTTGATGAATTGCCGATGCATGGTGGAATGGGATATGCTATTTGGAGTTCCCCCGCGTGGCTTTGTATAGGTCAGGATTATTGTGAGATGAAGAGCTAAACGGTTTCAGATTTCATCAAAGTATTTAACTTGCTTGCTGCCCATCGGTTGTTGAGTAGTAGTGGAATGGAAACATACGGTTTGTGGCCATATAGATAATAAAATAAGAGGTAATTAAGACCATCAAGAGTTGCGTGATAGCATATTAATTTTAATTCCATTAACACCATTAACTTAATGGTTAGTTTTCAGTTAGTACAACATAAATGGGCCGTTGGAAGAGTGGATGTAGTGGAACAATCTAATGGCGAGGAGCAAATAGATCGTAGAGAATGGACGGCTGAAATAATAGTGATAACATTTCCTGTCATTTTGTGGCCCCTGTGATTTCCTAGAATATCGTAGAGAATGGACGGCTGAATAGATCGTAGAGAATGGAGGAAATAAACATACAGTACGGATTGGGAAGAAAGAAACAATGAGGAGAACGGAGGCATCTTAACTTGCAGTGGGATTTACTTCCCGGGTTTGTGGCGTTGCTTTGGTTTTTGTTTTCTTTCCTGACTTTGACTGGTGCTTGCCTGTCTAATTTTATATACTAGGAAGAAGAGGCGGTGGAAGGGAGGAAGACTCCAGAATAGACCCGGTTGCTCGAGTTAGGCCACTGTAAATTGGAGAACCGATCGATGCTCTGTTGCCTCATTGGACGGATAGATTAAAAGCCCGCATGGACATCAACGGTGCAAAGAAAAAGCTGACGTGGCACTGTAAAAATTGAGAGAACGCACGTGTTTTACTATGTAGAAGATGTGGTTGCACCAGAGAAAGAGGGAAATAGGGATGAAGGACATTTAGTGGCTGCACTTAGATAGAACAAGAGAGATAAACTGTTGATGGCAGGCAACGACATGAGTAGCAAAACACTAAGCCATGGATCGTGTGAAACAGATACTTGATCTTGAGAAGTTCTTGTCATCTGGATGCAAGAATTCACCTAGATTTGCTTACATGTGACAAATTAGTTATCTAGTACTTCTGAAAATCAGAACATAAAAAGGGAAAGATGTTTCAGACTCCAATTTGTTAATGCTCTGGACTCTAGTTTGCCATTCTAACAAGGATCTCTAATGTTAACATGTTGTGGTACACATTTTTAGATATATAGCTAGCAAAGCAACTTTATAGACTCCTGCTTCTGTATGTCGTCACAACCATGAAACACATAATGAAAATAGTAAAAGATGGGTCAATACACAAATAGTGGGGAAAAGTGTGCTGTGGTGTAGTGAAGACCACCCACCAAGGGAATTAAGAGGGTACCAAGACTCAATCCCAGGCTGCTGCGGTGGGGGCGCAGCCTTCCAACCAGTTGGCCACGAGAGCCTAGGCAAGACAAAGTTATACTGAGTTCTCAGTGTTCGTAGCACAATCAATTTATATGCAGTTTTAGTCGTATATTGCATTCATGTACCAGCTGCATCGACTAAAATCAATTCACGGTACACAATACTAATGCTTCAGCACGGACTGTTTGTTGCTCCTATAAGGTACAACTTAAATGGGCTCCTATAAAGTAGGAGTCGTATATCTCCTACTAATGTTCATCTTTTTTATTATCCGCGCACGAGTATTATATATGTCCAACATCGCAATATATCCTTTAGAGGACCATCACAAATTCGCAATTAATTATAGGCTTGGGAGGCATCATCAGAAAATCATGTAGAAGAGGAATTGGGACAAGTGCCGCGTCCAAGATGTTGTTAGTGGTGACAATTTGTCACTTGCTTAAGATGGGGCCATGGCCTGTAGCTTCCCACCTCGTCAGCTGCTCATATCGCTACTTCTGGAGCAAATGGCTGATTTACTGCATCTGAACGGAGCCATCTCTGTCGAACCCGTGACAGGGACCATCACCGTCCTGCTGTCGCTGGAGAATTGCTGCCGCTGCTGACTGGAGCTGGATGCTTACGAGCTGGGCCGTGAAGTCCGTAAGCAGACCCCTTGCGTTCCATGGCAGCCTCCACATGGTTTACAGTGGTGGGAGCATGGGCATTTGCGCAGATGATCACCACACTTGTAGTTCTGCCGCAGCTGGTGGACTGCGGCAACGAGATCCTGGTGGCCAGCAGTACCCAAGAATTGCTATGTCTAGACTTCCATTATCTCATTGTTTCAAATGTTCATCCTTTAATGAAAGTGAAGCCTCTGTTTGAGAGTACGTACGCTTGATGACCCTACTATTTGAGAAATTTGCATCATTTTTCAGTATAGTTTGCTATCCACAAATATGCCATCCGCGAAAGTAAATTGCCGATGGATTAAGAGAAAGAAGCAGGCTATACAAATCGAAATAACAATTTTGCTTCGTTGTATCAAGCTATCAATTTTATTAAGGTCAGTACAGTAGCCAGCAGTATATACACTCTCGTCTACATGTCATAGGAAGAGGCACAAACACCGATGCATTCATGTTTACGCGTTAATGAACAGCGAGCCGTTGAGGTACTCGGTGAAGGCGCTGGCGCTCATGAAGCCACCCGCCGGCACCGGCTCCTGCGTCGGAGTTGCCCCGGCCACCCAGGAGGAAGGCGTCGGCCACTGACCAGTCAAGACGATGCTGCTGCTGAGGTACGCCAACGGGACTTCTCTTCATGTTGTGAACCAGAGAACAATGTTGAAGGCAAAGCGCAATAGGCCACGCACGACCCCTTAGTCGGATAGCTTTCCCCGGCAGCACGATGAGCGCCGTTCGTTCTTCTTCAGGAAGATGAAAGGGCTTTGCTTTAATTGCCTTGTTCGAAATCACAGAGTTGCAGTCTTTCGTGACCGAACAAAATGTTGGCGGTAACAAGATGTTGGTGGTGTCGCCAATACGGTCACATCTCAACTGAGTGCCCATGACGCCGCTCCGAACAAAAGCGGAGGTGTCAGGAGGGTCACAGCCCGGTGGGTGCTTCGTCTCACAACAACAGAGGAGCCAATGTCTTTGCCGATGACAGTTTGCTATTTCTCGGGTGTGATTCGCCATCAGCAACGTTCGAGAAGTCGATGGACCCGATGATTCTTGATGCTCTCCTCATGAACCAAATAGCTAGCTGGGAGTGGTTCCATCCCACCACAGTTGATTGCCAAGCCGTCACCTGTTCTCAACCCTGCTGAAGAATGCTTGAGACAGAGCCAGCACAATGAGACTCCTCTGAGGATTAGAAGTGTTGAAGACCAACTGGTAGCCGGTCGGGCATGAACTGATCAAAGCATTGAGCAATCTAAAGCAAAATGTAGTCCCCCATTTGTCTTCCCCACTCTGCCGAACACCTCATCCGAGAAGAAAGTTCCTTTTGTGAGCTTGGAGGGCAATCGGTGTTGTGGCAAAAAACCGGTGCTTAAAATGAAATCTCATAAACCTTCCCTCAAGGTAGTGCAGGATATGCTAACAAAGAAATGGGTCTTCATCAAGGAAGACCAGCAGCTGGGCTCTTGGCCCTTACGTCGATTCTTGGACAACTTCTGGAAGCTCTCGAGTGCGAGCAACATTAAAACTACCAGACTGGCCATGCTTCTGCAGGGGTGTTTGTTTTTTTAGCCATTTGAAATATTGTCATTTAAGAGTACTATTAAAGTCTAATTATAAAACTAATTGCAGAACCCTGTGCTAATTTGGGAGACGAATCTAAGAGTACTTAAGCCGTAATTAAGCCATAATTAAAAGACATAGCTTAATTAGGCTTGTTAGATTCGTCTCGGAAATTAGCCCCTATTTGTAAAAAGGTTTTGTAATTAGACTTTATTTAATACTTCTAAATGGAAAGATTCTCTTTGATGTGACAGGACTAAAATTTTAGCCAGAGGAAACGAACAGCCCCTAACGCAAGCACCTGAGATAAGGAAGAAGAAAAAAAGTCAATAGTCTATAGCCTTAAAGTAGACTACTGCAGCCTTAAAGGTAGTGAAAAAGGTAGGGAGCAGACTACTGCAGCCTTAAAGTCGTCATCATGGCTTTCTGGATCAATATCTGAGCAAAAAGAACAGACGTTTCTTCAGTCTCAAACATGCTGCTAGGAAGTCTTGAGCCAATAATTCAACAGACTTCCTTCCAGTGCTTTGGAGTGGTAGTTTCTCATTTTTGTTGTCTGCTTCATAGGAGGCTTGTTGCGTCAAGTTGATCATTTTTCCTTTTTACCTTAGATTATGTATCCTTAGGTTGTAATCTTTATTATTCTATCTTAATGAATGGCAACGCTCTTGTCCTTTTTCGGAAAAAAACAACGTGACGGACAACAGCGCCGCCGTGGCCATGAACCAGGCCACAAAAGCTTGAGCGGAGGCTGTCACCGCGGGATGCCTCACAACGTGATAGCGAGCGCGGAGACACGAAGCCCACCGTGGGCCGTGGCGAGGTGCTTGATGATGCGCTCAACAGCCGGGCCGCTGAACGCCAGCGCGTCCCAAAGGATTAATCCTATATGTAGCCCGCCTTAAGAGATCCTAATGATCATGCGCTTTGAGATTTGTGCGGATGGACATCGAAACGGATTTTAAACTTTAAACGCATTTTTCTTCTAAATTGTAACCCCGTTTTCAAATCTGTTTAAACCTACATGTTTATCACAATTAATTCTTCAAAAATGAGATTTAATAAAAAATGTTTAAATTTAAAATTTTCATCAACATTTTGAATGTACTACGTCAACATTTTGTTTGCACTAATTAATATTTTTTTAAAAAATGTTGATTTTGTTTAAAAATGTTGAAATAAAACAACAAAAATATTGACTCTTTTGTTTCAAAATGTTAACTCTAGTTGGGCTGAAAGATTCTCTTTGATGTGACAGGACTAAAATTTTAGCCAGAGGAAACGAACAGCCCCTAACGCAAGCACCTGAGATAAGGAAGAAGAAAAAAAGTCAATAGTCTATAGCCTTAAAGTAGACTACTGCAGCCTTAAAGGTAGTGAAAAAGGTAGGGAGCAGACTACTGCAGCCTTAAAGTCGTCATCATGGCTTTCTGGATCAATATCTGAGCAAAAAGAACAGACGTTTCTTCAGTCTCAAACATGCTGCTAGGAAGTCTTGAGCCAATAATTCAACAGACTTCCTTCCAGTGCTTTGGAGTGGTAGTTTCTCATTTTTGTTGTCTGCTTCATAGGAGGCTTGTTGCGTCAAGTTGATCATTTTTCCTTTTTACCTTAGATTATGTATCCTTAGGTTGTAATCTTTATTATTCTATCTTAATGAATGGCAACGCTCTTGTCCTTTTTCGGAAAAAAACAACGTGACGGACAACAGCGCCGCCGTGGCCATGAACCAGGCCACAAAAGCTTGAGCGGAGGCTGTCACCGCGGGATGCCTCACAACGTGATAGCGAGCGCGGAGACACGAAGCCCACCGTGGGCCGTGGCGAGGTGCTTGATGATGCGCTCAACAGCCGGGCCGCTGAACGCCAGCGCGTCCCAAAGGATTAATCCTATATGTAGCCCGCCTTAAGAGATCCTAATGATCATGCGCTTTGAGATTTGTGCGGATGGACATCGAAACGGATTTTAAACTTTAAACGCATTTTTCTTCTAAATTGTAACCCCGTTTTCAAATCTGTTTAAACCTACATGTTTATCACAATTAATTCTTCAAAAATGAGATTTAATAAAAAATGTTTAAATTTAAAATTTTCATCAACATTTTGAATGTACTACGTCAACATTTTGTTTGCACTAATTAATATTTTTTTAAAAAATGTTGATTTTGTTTAAAAATGTTGAAATAAAACAACAAAAATATTGACTCTTTTGTTTCAAAATGTTAACTCTAGTTGGGCTGAGCTGGTCTAATTTAGTAGTATATTGGTCCGATCTATTATGTGTTAAACATAGAACACCCATAAGAAGTCCTGTCCTAATGTCTAGGGTCAGCCGGCTTCACTTTAGGCTTAGACGTCGGGGTGGTTGGCGCGACCGCCGGCGAGGTTAAGGTGGAGCCATGGAGGGCGTCTCCTCCGTTGGCTCCACGTCCGTCTACAGAAGATAAGCACGCACTGTTAGTTTGCTAATCATAAATGCATACTAATTTGGCTGTGGGACAAACATGTCGTGGAGAGTAGTGAAGTACCTCGCTCTGGTCCCTAACGACCAGTAGAGCAAACTTCTCAAAAAAAAAGAAAAAAAAACTACTAGTAGAGCACGAAAGCTTCATGAGGAAATTCCCTCTATGGCCTCAAAAGAAATGAAGCTTCCTTTTATGACCTGTTCAAAAATAAAGTTCCCTATGAGGACCAAAATCATTTTTGCCTTTTCTCTATGGCCTTTCCGTCAGATTGTGCCCTTAATAGTGTTAACTAGAGGGTAAAAAGACCATTTTACCCCTGTTTCGAAAACATCTTCATTTGTATTCAAACAAATTGTGTCAAAGTGTGAGAAATGAGCACTATTTTCATACTTTCATTTCATAATTGCACACATCAGTTATTTGCACAAGATGCACAAACACATCACAATCAGATTAACTTGATGAATGCAAAGTTTCACAAGTGGATAGGTTCATACTTAAACACGGTGCGCACACATAAGGGCCTATTCGTGTACCGCAACTGTGTTTTTTTAATTTTTTTTTTCGATTCGATTTTTTTCTCTTGTCAGTTGTGACTTGCGATGGAGAGAACACATAGACTTGAGGGTATAATCGACAATTCATGTTGCTGGGAAAGGATTTTTGATGGTAGGAGTCAGAAGGCAATGGAGGGAAGGCAAAAATGATTTTAGGCCTCATAAGAAACTTCATTTCTGGGGGGGGGGGGGGGGGACAACGAAGAATT
>LAPY01000004.1:117519-128929 GCA_000970635.1 Eragrostis tef
CCCATGTATCCCCCGCCACTACTATCGGCTCCCCCCTCTCCACACCGGGGGCGGGGGCGGAATCCTGGTGGGTGCTGGACTCACGCCACGGCCGCGTGCTCTTCCATGTAAATGAGAACTCCTTCGTGGTGTGGGATCCACTCACCTGCGATTACCATATCGTGCGCGTGCCTCCCTACGCGCACAACGACCGCTTCACCGCGACCGTGCTGTGCGCCGGGGCGGGCTGCGACCACCTGGATTGCCATGGCAAGCCGTTCCTAGTGGTCTTTGTGGGCGGCGACGAAGATGATGACTCGATATGGGCGAGCGTCTACTCATCTGAGACTCGTGCGTGGGGCGACCCCAGCACATCTGAGCTCATATTGGCCGTCGAGATGTGTCCATCCTTCCTTATCGGGGATGCCATCTATTTCATGGCTGATGTACACAAGAACATCCTTGTATATGATTTGCCTGGGAAAGGCCTCTCGGTGATCGAAGCGCCTGATAAGGAGTACAAGCAGGGGAGCAGTATCGTGATGTTGGAAGACGACAGGCTGGGATACGTGGGTGTTGAGGATCGCAGCCTGTACCTTTGGTCGTGGCAGGAGGCTGGTGCTGATGGCACTGCTGGATGGAAGCAATGCAGGGTCATTGAGCTGGGGCCGCTGCTCGCACTTCCTGAGACGCCGGTTTCAATCTCTATTGAGGGCTTCGTGGATGGCACAGATACCATCTTCCTGTGCACTGGTGTGGACATCTTTATGCTCAAGATTAAGTCAGGACTGGTGAAAAAGGTAGACGGTACTGGGCCATACTATGTCGTCATACCTTACAATTCTTTCTACTTGCCAGGGATTAAGAAAAGGGTTTGGAACCAAACATCGTAAGCTGTCCTGTTAGTCGTGCTATGAAAGGTTCTAATATGTGAGGTGATCCTTGAACCTATTTTTCCTGATAAAGATATTGTCTGGATCAGTTTGTGATGATGAATCGGCTAATGTAATCAGGGGTGTCTGCATCTTTTTATCGTTGAGGTTCTCTTGCATCCATTGAAATCTGTTTCTCTCTGAACCTCTCTTTAATGTCCTTGTTTGGGAGATGCTATGCGGCATTAATATGGTGGATTAGCCTAAGATATTGTCTAGATTGTTAAAATGAATTGGCAACTGTAATCAGGGGTGTCTGGCTGTCCGCATCTTTTTATTGTTGAGGTTCTCTTTCATCCGATGAGTCCTGATTCTCTCTGAATCTCTCTTTAATGTCCATGGTTGGGAGCTGCTATGCAGCAGTGGTATGGTGGATTAGGCTGGGTTCATTAGTTGCAGTTGCAGGGTTCATGACACTATATAGCTGAATGTAATGTTGTCACCATGTTTAGTTCTTCAGTTTGGTATCCTGCATTTGCATCGTAGCAAGGTTTTTCCTCCTGCTACTTACTATGTACTAAAAGACTATTTACATAGTTATAATAAGTTCAAGCTATTACCTAAGCTAAGCTGCATTTCCCATAAGTTCCTATTACATAAGCTGTTCCAAACTTGGCCTTATGATGTTTTCCTTTGCATCAGAAGCACATACCAGCTTAAAGTAAACAAACTTGGGACTTTTTATACATTATTAAGTAGCATTCTAATATTCCCATTTGATGTATCAAGTTTCAGTTGATACAAAAGCTTGCTCCTGCGAGTTCAATGTGCTTCATGTGGTAGGTTTCTCTGTAGTTGCAGAATAACGGGGTCCCATGTCCCATCTCTCTTAATACAAAGATTAGAGGAGTGGGGGAATGGGGTCCCTTCCAGAACTGAATCAAGTTTTCATTTGGAAAACATGCAAACTTTTTGGAAATGATTGGCATTGGGAAATAATTCATTTTCTGTCCGTTATTGTCGGGCGACAAATGGAGTGAGCAAACCATATTCAGTGCAGAATTGTTAGAATCAGACATGATAAGGAATTACGAAGCATATTGCTTTTAGGCAGACCACCTCTGTATGATGGTCGAGCTTTGCAACAAATATGATAACAAGTATATAAGGTTTTCTTTACAGGTTCACTCGCAAAAAAAAAAAGGTTTTCTTTACAGGTCATTGCATTTCACTATTTCAGAGATTGACTTGAATTTTGTTTCAGCACAATCAGAAATAGTAGCTGACAACTTGAGTACAACCACTCTAGTTTAGTATGTTCAGAACTGCAGATACTTTTACCTTGAAGATAAATTGGGTGCCATTTTAGTTGAAACTATAACTTCGTGGTCTTGCTCTGTTTTCCTTTTTACAAATACCTCAGGGGACGTTACGGGGTTCTGTTGTGTTTCAGAGGTTATCCAGCAGCCATTGTATCACAAACTTATTGTTATAGAGTATTATTTAGATATGAAAGGCTTAATTCTCGGGGAAAAAAGGATATCAAAGGCTTAGGAATGCCCACTGGGTCAAGCAGTCCACAGTCCACACTCTCAACACTATTTCAGAGATTGACTTGAATTTTGTTTCAGCGCAATCAGAAGTAGCAGCAGCATGTCAGTTTTCTTTCACAGAATCTGCAATACATTAGTCGCAGAGCATAGCATTTTATGGAAGACATGCAAACAAGTAAATTTGAAATTTATGCCATCTCTTTTGTGCTATGCCAAACCAGAGGTCAACGTAGACTATTTTCTCATGTCTCTAGCATTCTTCCAACGTAATGTTCAACGAAATGTCTAAATATGTAGTTCCTTTTCCTTTGAAAATATCAGTAAATACCTCCTAATAACTAAACACCAGCAAATATTTGCTGCCATCACAAAAGCACCTGCAAAGCAATCTATAGATATAGATCAACATGATAAGCTTCAGAAGCTTGATGCATTTACCCTGAATATAAAAATCAGGTGCTACTTTAGTTGAAACTGAAACTTCATGGATCTGCTCAGCTTTCTTTCCAAAAATACTTTCAGTGGTATTACGGTGTTTCAGGCAGCACGCACGTCGTGTGTTTCAGAGGCTATCCTGCAGCCATTGTATCACAAACAGAGCATTGGAACCTACAGTCCAGCCAAGGAATTGAGAAAAAGAAAAGGAAAAAAAAAACTGACGCTGCCTGCGCTGTTCATTTTCCTAGTTGCAGTGTAATATCACCCTCTCTTACCGTCGTCAGAAGAGCATTCTATTAATCTTTATGTTCGTTTGAGCATAACCTATTAAGGATGAAAACTCTTAGATCCTCTTGATTTCTTTCTCACTTTTAGACCCGGTTTCTCTGGATCGAGCATGATCCCCTTCTTAATGTTCGCAATTCCCTCCTTTTTCTTCATATTATTTTTGTTCCCCTATCCTTTATGTTAGCTGAACACGAATTGACTTGAATCTGAGACGAACGTGAGGTTTTGGAACGTGAAATGGACACGAATTCGGTAAGCAAAGGCCTCAAATTCTATGATTCAAACTTATTAAAATGAGATAATATATAATTTTATTTGGCCTAAATCTCAACAAAATTTAGGGTCCGTGCTGCTGCAAGTGGCCTGTAACAAGAATCGAGAGCCTCCTCTGTTGGCTAACAAGGTGCCGCCGTTGGCAGTTGACACAACCCGAAGAGCTCCAATCTGAAACCCCAATCCCCCATCCCATGCTCCGAGCTCCCCATGGCGCCGCCGCCGGAGCTGCTGGAGGAGCTCGTTGGCGAGATCCTCCTCCGCCTCCCTCCGGATGAGCCCGCCGACCTCCTCCGCGCCTCCCTCGTCTGCAAGCGATGGTGCCGCCTCCTCTCCGACCCATTCTTCCGCCGCCAGTACTGCAGGTACCACCGCACCCCGCCGCTTCTCGGCTTCGTAGACGACGCAGGGGGTGGCCGCCCTAGATTCACCTCCACTGTCGCCTCCCCCCTCCCCCTGCCGGCGGCGGACTTCGGGTTTGTGCTGGACTCACGCCATGGCCGCGTGCTCTTCCATTCCCCGCTCACGGAGTTCATGGTGTGGGATCCACTCACCCGCGATCAGCATGACGTGCCCGCGCCCCCCTACCCGTACAGCGACGACTACGCCGCGACCGTGCTGTGCTCCGTGGCGGGCTGCGACCACCTGGATTGCCATGGCGGCCCGTTCCAAGTGGTCTTCGTGGGCGGCAACAAAGATGACGGCTCGATATGGGCGACCGTCTACTCATCTGAGACTGGTGCGTGGGGCGCCTCCAGCACATCTGAGCTCAAAGTGAACCTTGACATGTTTCCCTGCCTCCGTATCGGGGATGCACTCTATTTTATGGCTAATCGAGGCATGAACATCCTTGTATACGATTTGGCTGGGAGAGGCTTCTCGGTGATTGAAGTGCCTGATGCTGATAAGGAGTACAGGAAGGGGGGCAGTATCGTGATGTTGGAAGACAACAGGCTGGGATACGTGGGTGTGGAGGATCGCAGCCTCTACCTGTGGTCGTGGCAGGAAGCTGGTGCTGATGGCACTGCTGGATGGAAGCAATGCAGGGTCATTGAGCTCGCGGCGCTGCTCGCACTTCCTGATACGCCGGTTTCAATCTCTATTCAGGGCTTCGTGGATGGCACAGATACCATTTTCCTATGCACTGATGTGGACATCTTTATGTTCAAGATTAAGTCAGGGCTGGTGACAAAGTTAGACAATAATGGGCCATACTATGTCGTGATACCTTACACAAGTTTCTGCTAGCCAGGAATGTAAGAAAAGGGTTTGGAACCAAACATTGTAAGCCGTCCTGTTAGTCGTGCTATGAAAGATATTGTCTGGATTGTGATGACTGAATCGGCTAATGTAATCAGGGGTGTCTGCATCTTTTTATCGCTGAGGTTCTCTTGCATAAATTGAGTGATGTTTCTCTCTGAATCTCTCTTTAATGTCCTTTTTTGGAGAGCTGCTATGCGGCATTGATATGGTGGATTAGGCTAAGATATTGTCTAGATTGTTAAAATGAATTGGCAACTGTAATCAGGGGTGTCTGGCTGTCCGTATCTTTTTATCGTTGAGGTTCTCTTTCATCCGTTGAGTCCTGATTCTCTCTTTATTGTCCATGTTAAGGAGCTGCTATGCAGCATTGATATGGTGGATTAGGCTATGCAAGGGTTCATTAGTTGCAGTGTTCATGACACTATGTAGTTGAATGTAATGTTGTCACCATGTTTAGTTCTTCAGTTTAGTATCCTGCATTTGCATCTTAGCAATGTTTTTTCGCCTGCTACTTACTATGTACTAAAAGACGTTTTACATAGTTGTAATAAGTTCAAGCTATTACCGAAGCTAAGCTGCATTTCCCATAAGTCCCTAGTACATAAGCTGTACCAAACTTGGCCTTATGATGTTGTCCTTTGCATCAGAAGCACATATCAGCTTAATAAAGTAAACAAACTTGTGACTTTTTATACATTATTAAGTAGCGGCCTAATATTCCCATTTGATGTTTCAAGTTCCAGTTTATACAAATGCTTGCTCCTGCGAGTTCAGTGTACTTCATTTGGTAGGTCTCTCTGTAGTTGCAGAATCAGCAGACGGGGTCCCATGTCCCATCTCTCTTAATACAAAGATTAGAGGAATGGGCGAATGGGGTCCTTTCCAGAACTGAATCAAGTTTTCATTTGGAAAACATTCAAACTTTTGGAAATGATTGGCATTGGGAAATAATTCATTTGCTGTCCGTTACTGTCGGGTGACAAATGGTGTGAGCAAACCATTCAGTGCTGAATTGTTAGAAACAGACATAATAAGGAATTACGAAGCATATTGCCATTAGGCACACCACTCTAGTATGTTCAGAACTTCAGATTCTTTTACCTTGAAGATAAATCGGGTGCCATTTTAGTTGAAACTATAACTTCGTGGTCTTGCTCAGTTTTCCTTTTACAAATACCTCGGTGGACGTTACGGCGTTCTGTTGTGTTTCAGAGGTTATCCAGCAGCTGTTGTATCCCAAACTTATTATTATAGAGTATTATTTAGATATGAAAGGCTTAATTCTCGAGAGAAAAAAAAAGATATGAAAGACTTAGGAATGCCCACTGAGTCAAGCAGTCCACAGTCCACACTCTCAACACTATTTCAGAGATTGACTTGAATTTTGTTTCAGCGCAATCAGAAGTAGCAGCAGCATGTCAGTTTTCTTTCACAGAATCTGCAATACATTAGTCGCAGAGCATAGCATTTTATGGAAGACATGCAAACAAGTAAATTTGAAATTTATGCCATCTCTTTTGTGCTATGCCAAACCAGAGGTCAACGTAGACTATTTTCTCATGTCTCTAGCATTCTTCCAACGTTACATTACTTACCGCATATCAGAATGCACAACCAAGTGTCTAAATATGTATTTCCCTTTTCCCTTGAAAATATCAGTAAATACTTCCTAATAACTAAATACCAGCAAATATTTGCTGGCATCACAAAAGCACCTGCAAAGCAATCTATAGATATCGATCAACATGATATGCTTCAGAAGCTTGATGCATTTACCCTGAATATAAAAATCAGGTGCTACTTTAGTTGAAACTGAAACTTCATGGATCTGCTCAGCTTTCTTTCCAAAAATACTTTCAGTGGTATTACGGTGTTTCAGGCAGCACGCACGTCGTGTGTTTCAGAGGCTATCCTGCAGCCATTGTATCACAGAGCATTGGAATCTACAGTCCAGCCAAGGAATTGAGAAAAAAGAAAAAAAAAAACTAACGCTGCCTACGCTATAGATATCGATCAACATGATATGCTTCAGAAGCTTGATGCATTTACCCTGAATATAAAAATCAGGTGCTACTTTAGTTGAAACTGAAACTTCATGGATCTGCTCAGCTTTCTTTCCAAAAATACTTTCAGTGGTATTACGGTGTTTTAGGCACGTACGTCGTGTGTTTCAGAGGCTATCCTGCAGCCATTGTATCACAGAGCATTGGAATCTACAGTCCAGCCAAGGAATTGAGAAAAAAGAAAAAAAAAACTAACGCTGCCTACGCTATTCATTTTCCTAGTTGCAGGGTAATATCACCCTCTCTTACCGTCGTCAGAAGAGCATTCTATTAATCTTTACCAGAAATATGGTCTTCGTTCGTGTACCTTTTCTAGTGTGCTGTAAAAACAATCAGAATAGGAAATTCACTTTAACCATGGTGGGCTTGGTCCTCGTCTGTTAGCATAAAGATGCATTTGGTCCAACTGGCGCGGGGACGAAGTTTGGGCTACGAGTGACCCCTGCTCAGCAGCCCGCTCTTCATCGAACCCAATTCCCCATCCCCAGAGCTCGCCATGGCGCAGCCGCCGCCGTGCCCGCCGCCGGAGCTGCTGGAGGATGTCGTCGACGAGATCCTCCTCCGCCTCCCACCGGATGAGCCCGCCGACCTCCTCCGCGCCTCCCTCGTCTGCAAGCGCTGGTGCCGCCTCCTCTCCGACCCAGTCTTCCGCCGCCGGTACTGCAGGTACCACCGCACCCCACCGCTCCTCGGCTTCCTGCACGAGATGTATGATGACGACCATGCCCCTCGCTTCGTCTCCATTCTCGCCTCCCCCTGCTCCCCGCCGGCGCTGGTCTGCCGCTCCTGGTGGGCGCTGGACTCCCGCCACGGGCGCATCCTCCTCCACTCCTTCGCGCCCACGAATCTCGTGGTGTGGGATCCACTCACCCGCGAGCAGCAGCGCGTGCCATTGCCTCCCTACCGGCACACCTTCTACACCGGGGCGGTGCTCTGCGCCGTGGCGGGCTGCGACCACATGGACTGCCACGGCGGCCCATTCCTAGTGGTCTTCGTGGGCAGCAACGAAGATGATGGCTTGATTTGGGTGAGCGTCTACTCATCTGAGACCGGTGCCTGGGGCGCCTCCAGCACAATTGAGCTCGCATTGGCCGTTGAGACTTTGCCCAGCCTCCGCATCGGGGATGCACTCTACTTCATGATTGATCTAAACAAGAGCATTCTTGTGTACGATTTGGCTGGGAGGGGCCTCTCAGTGATCGACGTGCCTGACAAGAGGTACAAGGATATTCGCAGTCTCGTGATGTTGGAGGATGGCAGGCTGGGATTCGTGGCCGTGGAGGACTGCAGTCTCGACCTGTGGTCATGGCAGGAGTCTGGTGCTGATGGCACTGCTGGATGGAAGCAATGCGGCGTCATTGACCTCGCGACGCTGCTGCCACTTCCTGACACGTCTGCTTACGTTGGTGTTGCTGGCTTTGTGGAGGGCACAGATACCATTTTCCTGAGCACTGATGTGGGCATCTTCACACTCAAGATTAATTCAGGACAGGTGAAAAAGGTAGGCGAGAGTGGGCTATACTCTGCCATCATACCTTGCACAGGCTTCTACTTGCCAGGAGTGTAAGAAAAGGGTTGGAACTAAACACTCAAGTTGTGTTGTTAGTCCCTGCCCCGGTGTTGTGACATATGTTTTATCCTAGAACCTATTTTACCTGACAAAGACACTGTCTAGATTGTGATTTTATGACTGATGTAATCAGGCTGCAGTCTTTTATCATTCAACTTTTCTTGCATCCATTGTATCTCTTATGAGCCATGGTTCCCGGCCTAACATTAAGTACACCTGACAGTAGCCTATGGCAGCGTAACATTAAGTACCAAAATCATGAGATAACTGTAGCAGCTCGGAACCCTCTTCTCCCACTGCAGCACAAAACATTTCTCGATATCTGATTTAGGCATTACTCATTCGTACTCCACATGGACAGAAATTTACTTTACAGTAATGGTCGTGAGGATTGAGGATGGTAGGCAGAGAAATGGATCCATACTCCAGTAAAGTAAACTATTTTGTCTTGTGATTTTTCTGTCCTATATCGAAAATTGGCCGGTCGCATTGTGTGCTTCTTGGTATTATTTATGATGAACTTCTCTTTCTTTAAGTTAATCATCTGTTACATTGGTCGGGCGGAGCTATTGCTTTGAGGAAGCTTTGCGTCTGGTTTTGGATGGGAGGTTTGTCCTTTGAGTATTGTGTAGACTAGATCCTTATGTATTAGTGGACCTAGCTAAAGTGCACCTGTTATTGCACGTTAAGAAGTTTTGTTCCCCGATCTGGTTCAGTTGAGTAATATTTCTCTCTTAACATAAGAGTATGGAAGGGTTCATTAGTTGCAGTGTTCATGGCACTAAATTTATGTAGCTGAAAAGTAGTTTTGGCATGGTATTTGTTCTTGAGATCAGTATGCTGCATTTTCATCTCAGCAATTTTTTTTCTCCTGCTATTTGCTATGTAAAGGTCTTTCTATATTGCTGTCTTAAGTTCCTGCGGGTACCTAAGCTAACCTACATTTTTCATAAATACATAAGCTGTCCCAAATCTGGCTTTATCATGTTATCCTTTGCATTGTAAGTAGCCAGATACCAGCTCAGCAAGTAGCAGCCTAATACAGAAAAAAAAAAAAGGGAAGACTTTTTAACAGTAAGTAGCTGACTGATACACCAATTTGCTTTAATAAGTTTCAGGTGATACAAAAGCTCGCTCCTGCGAGTTTAGTGCGATTCGTGTGGTAGCCTTTTCCGTAACTACAGAAACAGCAGATGGGATCCCTTCCATAACTGAATCAAGTTCCATTTGCAAAATATTCGACCTTACTGGAAATGATTGCCATTGGGAGATGATTCATTTGCTGCCAGTTATCGTCGGATGACAATTATTTGCTGCCAGTTATTGTCGAATGACAATGGAGTGAGCAAATCATGTTAGGACAGGTACAACGCTACACGTAGGCAGTCTCAAAGCCCGTCTCATGCAAGACCACGTAAGATTTTTGATGAGGTGAAAGAGAGAGGAGAAAAAACAAATAGACGGTTGTTTCGTCAGACAACCACCTCAAACGCTAAAATTTAGGAGTATGAGACAATTGTACGAGTTGTGGTTGTCATGCAACTCATAAACATTCATTTTCTCATCCATAAATTAAGGAGAAATGCAATTACTACGAGATAACTAAAACAATCATCCATTGTATGTGTGGTCTCATAAATCGTCTTATGATTATGTGTCGTGGATGAGACCACCTACGAGACAACACCATTGTACCTGGCTTTAGTGCAGAATTCTTTAGAATCAGGCAAGATATGGAAGTATTGCCTTCATGCATACCTTCGCTATATGATGGTTGAACTTTGCAACAAACACTTGATATTTTGATAACACGTAAAAGAGCGCTGAAAGTTTTAAAATAAAACCGAGATGATAACAAGTATATAAGGCCGTGCCCACAGGTAATTGCATGTTCACTAGTTCAGAGATTGACTTGAATACTGTTTCAGCGCAAGTAGGTAGTACTTGCTAAGTAAACTCCAGCAAAGCAATCTCCAGAAAAATTGTCCCAATTGGAATGTTTTATGACATGATAACGTTTCAGCAAAGCAATCTCCAGAAAAATTGTCCCGACTGGCATAAGTTCTGTTTTACATATAGAACTGACAGTTTCAGTACCACCACTCTAGTCTAGTATTTTCAGAATTTCAGATATTTTTATCCTAAAAAAGAATCGGGTGCCATATTAGTTGAAACTATAACTTCATGGTCTTGCTCGGTTTTCATTTTTACAAGTACTTCAGTGGGCATTATGGCATTCTGTTGTGTTTCAGAGGTTATACAGCAGCCATTGTAACACAAACTTATTATTATTTAGATATGAAAGGATAGGAATGCCCACGGATTCAAGAACAAAGAAACCTCCGTTACCACCGCAAAAAAAAAGAAACCTCCGTTTATCCAATTAATCCAGGGTTAAAGCTGCTGATTCTTTTTTAGCAAATCTTAAAGCTGCTGACCAACGCAATTTCGATATTGGGCCAAAATCACAACGAAGTATCGTGGGCTTGGTCCTCACCTCCTCACGTGCTGGGTAAACTAATGGGCTTGGTCCTCACAAGTCACAACAAAACTTATGAGTGATGTTTGCCGACTGCCGAGTCGTTCCCCACCGATCGATCGATCGGCCCCAAACCGCAATTCCCCACCCTCGCGCTCCGCCGAGCTCGCCATGGCGCCGCCGCCGCCGCGCCCGCCGCCGGAGCTGCTGGAGGAGCTCGTCGGAGAGATCCTCCTCCGCCTCCCGCCGGACGAGCCTGCGTACATCCTCCGCGCGTCACTCGTCTGCAAGCGTTGGTGCCGCCTCCTCTCCGACCCCGCCTTCGGCCGCCGCTACCGGGGGCTCCACCGCGCGCCGCCCCTCCTCGGCTTCTTCCACAACATGTACGAATCCGGGACCATCCCTCCGTTCGTCTCCACCGTCGCCTCCCCCTGCTCCCCGCCGGCGCTGAACTGCAGCAGCTGGTGGACGCTGGACTGCCGCCACGGCCGCGTCCTCATCCACCGCTTCGATCCATCGGACCTCGTCGTGTTTGATCCCCTCACCGGCGAGCAGCAGCACCTGCCCTTGCCCCCGTACCCGCACATCTCCTACGCCGGGGCGGTGCTCTGCACTATGGCCGGGTGCGGCCC